>BPLR01003550.1:0-30714 GCA_021605095.1 Caerostris extrusa | reverse complement strand
TATATATGTAAAAAAAAAAAAAATGTTTGGCATATTTTTTCATTGAATAAAAACTGCCATTTAATAACCACTTTTTTATATAAGCAGAAATCTGGCAAATTACATAATTTACCCATAGCAGCTGTTGCCTTTTTTTTTTGAGCTAAATAAAGCATCGATGTTCATTGAAAAAAATGAGCATAGAGCTCTGGCAAGGGGTTTTTCCCTAATAGAGAATAAATGAGCTACGACCGTAAACTCTATTTTTGTCCTAACCCAGTCGTAAGAGGACTCTAATTCTATAGCGCTATTCAATGTATGAAATATGGTTATGTTGCAGGTTGCGTCGGAAAAACAGAAAAACTAGCGTAAAAAGGAACCCGCAAAACTGCTACAAGTAAAAATTACAAGGGCAGACATTTTTTATAGTGTTTGCTCGTTATAGAAACACCCAGTTTCTAACGAAACGACCCCCTCAACGTTTTGCGAAAAAGTTGTCTGGGTTCAATTTTTACTCAACTGAACTGGTGTTTTTTGTCGAACTACATTTTCAATGATTTACGACGTTTCCCTTCGACACACTTTACTTTGCGTGAGGCTAAAAAGAATACGTATTTAACGATCGTTTTGCTTTTTTGTTTGGAGTACTTCATCATCTGGTTTGGAAGGGATTTTCGTACCACGAGGGATTTTGTAGGGTTCTTTTTAAATATGAAAGGGATTTTCCATTCTATGAGGATTTTGATAAGGTTCTTTTTTAAATTTGAAGGGGTTTTAAAATTAAATAATAAAAATAAAAAAAATAAACGTGGCAAGAATTGAGATATTTTTATATAAAATGTTATACAGAATGTAAATTATACATATGTTTTGTATATCTTAATTAAAAACTGTAACACTAGAAGATCTAATTAATTTGATCTGAATCATAATCAAAAATCAAAAATCAAAAATCCCAAGATTTATAATAAGATCTTTTTTATATATAAATACAATTGTTTTAATTGATTTGTAGTACTTAAAAATTTGGGTTTTATAATAGATTGAACATAAAAAATTGTTTAATTGTTTTGTTTGTTTTAACCTAAACTTTAATATTTTTATAAAGTTTATATTTATATATATATAGATAAACTCCGACCTGGAAGTCAGACATTTTGCTCGACTTTCCCTTCTTCTTCCTTTGCTTGATTGGAGCAACAGCCCCAGGCAGGCAAGACTGTCTACTGGTAGATTTCGAAGCAGGTGATGTTTTCTTTAACTGGTAGGATTTCGGTCCTACACCCAATGCTCTACATCATATTCGACGGGGAACTACGGTTTCCAAAGTAGATTTCGAACCACTACAACCATTCATGGTACCACTTGCGTGATTCGAACAAGCAGCCTGTGGCACCGAGTGCTAGAGTCAGACTCCCCTGTGGAATTTAATTAATGTTAAATATAATTCATATATTGAAGTGTTTTACATTCTACGAAAATAAAACAAGCTTTGCTGAAAATTCATTATATCTGAGAATAAAAAAAAAGTTCTTCTTTCAGATTTATATCTGGAAAAAGAACTTTTTCTAAGTTACTTCTGGTTAGTAAAGTCGATTATTAAAAATTTTTAATATTGTTAATCTTTGAAAATTTAATTTCGAAATCTAATCTAGTTTGATTTTCATATTATAGAAAAAAAGGATAATTACGTTTTTTTTTTTAATTTTATTTATTTATTTTTTTTTTTGAAAAAAAAAAGTTTTTATAAACCAGAAGTAAAATTATATAAAAAAAATGTCAGACGTCATAAATAAATTGTTTAATTTTTTAAAGCAAGCATAAATATTAAAAATTCAACAATTCTTACGGAGAAAATTTTCAATTTTTGTAGGAAAATCCACGTAAAAATTCCCCATTAAAGGAAAAAAATTTGAAGCTGGATAATAGATTATTTTTTTCTTTCCTGACGGAGAAAGAGAGGAAATAACAATACCCTATTATTTACCTTTTTCATTTGTTCTGATTGTAGTCTTATAAAGTAGAACAATTTTAAATGGAGAAAGAAAATTTGAATTTCTATACATATGCTAATTTAGATTTGTGGCAATTTCAAATCAGCATAAAACCATCAACATTATCATTTCCTAAATAAGACGAATGTTCAATCAAATTATTAATTCCTCAGTACACTGGTTTTAAAATACAGCTTTTCTGCGTATTGGAACCAACTCGGTAAATGTAAAAAAATATATTTTTTATTCACTTTAGTTTCTAAACTGCTCCAAATTCCTCCACTCCTGTTTGGGAAAACAATTAATCATTTGGCGATAGACATTTTCTCCTCATCACTGAGTTAAATGGAAGAATTTCCAATTGATAGATTTATTCTGCTCATCTCCTGGAAAAATGCCGGAGCAAAAGATAGCATGTTAAATGCATTGAAAAACATAAACACGACGACGATTTGCCAGATTGACGGAGAGCCTTGATCCACATAGCAACCTCCATCTTCTGCTTTGTGAATGAAAGAAGTGTCTTAAGCTTTAAGCCCATTTATTTGATAGAAAGGAGGCGATATACCTACACACACACACACACACACACACACACACACACACACACACACACACACACACACACACACACACACACACACACACACACACACACACACACACACACACACACACACACACACACACACACACACACACATATATATATATATATATATATATATATATATATATATATATATATATACACACACACTCAGAGCCAAAACATTATGACCACCTGTCAATAACGAGTTGGCCCACCTTGAAGCGAGCAACACAGCTCCAACCTGCCTTGGCATGGATTAATACCACCACTTAATACCAGTTAAATACCACTTCCACCTGATCACGTGTCTTCCACGTTATCCAGGCGAGGATTCATTAAAAATGTAGGGGTGGTCATAATGTTTTAAGCTCTTGAGTGTATATACATATATTAATTTATTAAAAATATATTAACTTATTAATTTTTTAATTAATAAAAAAATTATGCATACATAAAAATTTTTATATTATTATTAATTATAAATTTTATAAGAGATAAAATAAAAATAAAAAAATAAATAAACAAACAAAAAACAATTGGAAATTGTGACTCAGCAAAACTCGATAATTCGGAAATGAAGATACCAAAAAGTTAATGAATAATATACAAGAACAGCGCGACACCTTTTGCAATTTTGAAATCAGAAATGCCGTAATCATAGTTGCCCGAGAATAATTCAAACAGAATTATTAATAACGGAATGGAGTTATAAAATTTTTTGCAATTTTATAAACAAATTGTTTAAAACTTGGAGGAAGAGAATGTCTAATATCCTCATTTCGGAAAAACCAGGGCGAATTTGTAATCATACGTAGGAATTTATTTTCAAGTCATTGTATGATCTCGAAAGTAGTACCAGTAGGACTAGTAAGAATAGAAAATATAAACAGTTTATATAAATTAAAATTTTTGTCAACATCACTTACTGTCCTGATATGAAGTTCGTAGAGTCTACGAAAATTAAGCCAATAAAAAGTAAGACATATAAGATAGTAAATAACTAATAATAGCAGAAGAATAAATGAAGATATAGCACTATTTAATCTTCTTGTGTTATAAAAAATTGTCATTTCAAAAACTGCAGCTTTCACTGAAGAGATAATAAACAATAAATTAAAATCATCAAAAGGATTTAATACTTCCTTTTTTAATTTCGCATGTATCAAAAAGCAATACTAGGCGTATCCATTTCTCCGTAATTTTTGAGAAACAGGTTAAAGCAAATTTGAAAAACAGTGTTACTTTGCGCGAATTATTTTCGAAGGTTTCCTGTTGATATGGCAGCATTTAGAGGCTTTTTCTTCAAAAAGGCTGCACATCATCTGACCTCAGCTCACAACAATGGAAATACCTTTTTATCGAATGTCGTAACGGAAGCAATCCATACATTAGACCTATTATTTTTAACCATCAAAAGATGTGTATCATTCAAGCATCGCTGCCTGCACCTCACGTTCCGGTTGGCTTTTATTTCCTGTGCTAAGGAAACAACACTCGCAAACAATCTTAAAAGGATGGCCAACAGAATACTGTTATCCAACACATTGTTTTGCACCACCTTTGAAAAATGTGTGCTTACAATGAATGGGTGTGTAACTCTGTTTTGCTTATTTACAGGAGTTAATTCTCTGGTATTGTTGAAACTTGTTTTATAAAGAGAAAATTAGCGAAGAAAAAAAAAAAATGTATAAAGACTTATTGTAAACGAGCTTGTGGTAAATTAAAACTCAATGTGTTGTGTTTACTTTTTAAAATTTTCTCGATGTTGGAAAGACTGGATTTAATTGACCTGAAAGATTCACGCTCAGTTGGTGTCTGTTTATTATTTATTTATTTTTTAAATTGTAATCAGGAAATATATTACTGTGCCCAAAAAGTTAAAATCAATTATTTTTTTCAAAAACTCTTTATTTATTCTTCCAAATTTAGTTCACCGCCTTCAATGTAATTCCCGCCGGACACAATGCACTTATGCCAACTTTTTTTCAATCTTCAATGCATGCTAACGAGTCATCGGCAGGGATGGCCTTCAAAGCGCGCTGCGATTCGCGTTGAATCTCTTCATTCGACTCAAAACGTTGCCCCGGAGTGGTCTTTTGAGTTTAGGGAATAGCCAGAAGTCGTACGGTGTGAATACGGGGGTTGTAGAACGATATGACGATATGGGTTTCATTTCTGGCGAAAAGTCACGAAGAATCAATGCAGTGTGAGCTGGTTCATTCCGTATTTTCGGCACCATCGAGATTTGACGTTTGATTCTCAAAATGGAATTGACTGATCCTTTTGAAATTCCAACGTCATCTGCAAGGTCTCTAATTGTAAATCGACTGTTTCCAAGCACCAAATCTTTAATTTTTTTGGAAGTGAGCTTCGTCGGTTGAGGTTGAGGGTCGACCAGAGGGCCCGCCTTCAACGCGTTCTCTGCCTTCTTTGAACTGTTTATACCACTTCTAAACGTTTCTTTCCGATATAGGATTTCTCACTGAATGCCTTCTGCAACATTGTATACGATTCCGCAAGCAAAATTGAATGCAAGTTCTTTGCTCAATGAATTCAGACATTTCAAAAATCACCGGAATCAGTTTTAGCGTCTCACAAAGCCAAGCGTAACTCAAACACTGATGAATATTTTTGACCTCAAATTTCCCACAGATGTCAAGGACAGTACTGGCAACCTAAAAAAGAAAAAAAAAATTGAAAAGCCATAAGCCCTGGGAATTTTAAATTTAAAATTGGCCTTACTTTTGGACACAATAGTAAAGACTTATTGCAAACGAGTTTCTGGCAAATTAGAACTCAATGTGTTGTATTTATTTTAACATTTTCTCGATGTTAGGAAGACTGAATTTATTTGACCTGAAAGATTCATAGTTGCACTTCACGTTCAGTTGGTAACTGGTTTTTTTATTTGTAATCAGGAAATTTACAGGTAAAATGAATATAGAATAAATATTTGAAATATTATTTTGAATTTGAAATCTTTATTTAGCCAATTCATTGTTATATATTTCGCACTCAAACGGTTTTCAATGAGTTGGAAACTTTTAAACTTATTCTACTCACTGAACTTCTACTTTTTTCATTTTTGAAACTTTTTTTTTCTAGAGAAAAATTTATTCGAAGAAAAAGAACATTTTGTAGATGAGTCTCCGGAAAATTAAAAGGTTACATTAAGTTTAGTTTAATATTTTTACAATGTTTAGTAAGATCAAACTAATTGAATTGAAAGATTCATATTTGTACTTCATGCTCAGTTGTTGGCTGTTTTTTTTGTTAAATTGTAATCAGGAAATATACAGTTAAATGAATACAGAAAACATATTTTAAATATTATTTTGAATTTGCAATCTTTATTCATCCTTGCTCTTCATGCTGAATTGTTGTTATTGTTATTGTTGGTTATTATTGGATTTTTATGTCTTGGCGCAGAAAACAATAGTTGAAAGAATCAGAAACAAGATACTTTTTTGAACATTATTTTAATTTGAAATATTTACTTCAAACCAGGAACTAATTCATTATTATCCACCTTTGAAAAGTTTGTTTTCAGTAGCTGGTAACCTGTAACCTGAATTGTTAAAATTGAATTTTTTTGCCATTGTTGAAACTCGTTTTTAAGAGAAAGTTTATTGTAGGGGAGTTTTTTAAAATTAAAACTCTGTGTTGGTTTACTTTAATATTTTTTTAAGATTAGAAAGATTAAATATAATTGGTTTCCAAGACAAGTTTAAAATAATTCTTGAAAATAGTTCTTGTTTTATCCCATATCAGTGGATTTCTATTGAGTCACTTTACGGCATACGTGCTTATCCCTAATTATGTGTAGGGAAACATTCTCTTTGACATTGTTTGTCATATTTCAAGCCAAGTACCCTCTGCTTAAAATTCAACATGCTATTTAACAGACTATTCTGAATCCATTAGAAAGTATTATTCAGAATTAAGGATATAGTTCCAGAAACAAATAAACAATTCATTAATTCCATCTGAACAAAGTAGAAGTATAATCCTTATAATATTGTAATCTTTATAAGCTTATAAAACATTAATGTAAACATAATACAAAATAACTTTATTAGCTTTTATCTTTTTACATAACTCAATTTATTTTTCTAAGGAACAGAACGGATACTACTAAACTACTTTTATTTGAACGTTGGAAGCTATAGTGTCACACAAATGCAACTATCGATTAGGGAAGACATTTAAGTTTAACTGCTAGAGATGGGAAAATTATAATAATATATTAATAAATAATAATATATTAAATGATAGTAATATATTAATAAATATAAAAAAAAAAAATAATAATTATCAAGTTATAGAAATGTTTAAGTTTTCTGAAAGCAGTGTCAGTGCATCAGTTCTTAGCTCTCTTGCATGTTACCAGTTTGAACCAGATTTGTGGCACGTTACCAGTTTGCTACAAGTCTGGTTTATCAACCCCTTGAAAACATTTATTTCATAAAAGAAGATTTCAAAACAATCCAGTGATTTGGATAGATATAATAATCAAATTATGCATAAGTTTACCTGTTTGGGAATTTCATGAAAACTTAGTAAAAAAAAAAAAAAAAAATTCATACAGTCTTTTGAATTAAGATAGGTTAATAAATGATTTCATTTTTTATTATATATATATACTTAAACAATCTAGTGATTTGGACATAATAATTAGATTTATGCATAAGAATACCATAATTCGTGGGGAATTATGCATAATACTTGGGCATTTTATATAAACTTGGTAAAAAAAAAAAAAAAATTGCATCAGTCTTAAATTAAGATAGGGTGACTTCATTTTGAATATATTTATTAGTACAAATTTCCACGTTCACATATGTTAAGAATCCATCCTCCAGCTATTGTTATGATATTTGTGTTATCCATCAGGAATCTTCCAAACACTGAATGTATATACATAGCTGTGTTATTGATCCGAAAGCGAAATCGACTCGACGTGAAGAAACAGCAGCAAGAGGCAAAACTGGTCTTGACCGTGAGTGACGCCTGGAAACGGGTTCCAGGGGGAGCATTCCAGCATTCCCTCTCTCACCTTCCTTCCGGGCTCACCTCATCACGAGGCTTCTTCGGACACTCGGTGGGTGATAAATGTCGAGCACTTAGGAGGCAATGTGGGAGTGCTCTTTATCGTGGGTTACTCAAAATGATATAATTTGTTGTCCAATTGCCAGGGTGTTCCATGATTCCATCCAAGAATGGGAAAGGGTATAGTTAAAAACTATGATTCCATTTTGAATGCGATGATGAAACTATGATGATTCTCGCACATATGGGGTAATAAGGCCTTAAGCATTTAGGAGGCACTGTGGGGAGTGTCCTTATCGTGGGTTACTTGAAATTATGCAGAATTTGTTGTCCATGTACCAGGTGTTTCATGGCTTAATCTGAGGTTTGGAAAGCGTTTAATTAAAAAACAAACAAACTATGATTTCTTTTGAATACGATGATGAAACTTGTGGAAGGGTAAGGGTAGAAACTTTGGAGAGGGTTTTATAGTTAAAAACTATGATTTCATTTCGAATATGATGATGAAATTATTGGAAGGGGTAGAAACTTTGAAAGTGTATAGTTAAAATAACTATGATTTCCATTTGAATACGATGATGAGAATCACACGCTCGAAACTATATTAATATTCTAAAATGAGATATGTATCCTGCACTTTATTGGTAAGAGATCCCTAACCTTACGTTATTGTAAAAGACTCCGTGGTTATCATTTTGAAAATTGAAAAGTTTCATATTCTTCTTGCAAAACTAAAAGGACTACGATGTTAATAATGCTAGGTGTACGGTAAAGTGTTAATTTTGCAAAAGTTCCGTGGTCTTAGTTTTAGGGACTAAAGATATCCATGGTCAGCAATTTTGAAGCTAAACATGTCCGTATCCTTTCAAAAAGTTTAAGGATCATTTTGAGGTGTTAAAAGGTCCGTGGTCTTAACTTTTTTAAGACCACGGACCTTTTTTAACCCTTTTTAACCTTAACTCCTTTAACTCCTTAACTTTAAAGGTTCTTGGCACCATATCTCGTTATTACTTATATGCATATTTCTTCTTTTTTCAATTTCCACTATCTTATATTTCTAATGTATTTTTAAAAATTATTAAGACATGAAAACACTCTTCAAAGCTGAGAAATGTTTGGCTAATTTTGTTCTGTGTATAGGCCAGGTCTTTATTGGTACTTGGCGTGTCTTAAAACTGTAATTAACAAGAACTAATAGTTCTTAAATTATACGAGATCTTTTAATTTTTGAGTGTTAAAAGTTAAATTTGCGAGATATGCAGCTGATAACTATAAGAATAGAATTCAGACAATTAATTTGATGTTAAGTGGTTCCCCGTCTTCATTTCAGAAGTTAAAATTAGTTCGCGGTCTTCATTTTACAAGACAAAGGAGTCCATAGAGCAAATAAAATAGTAAATTCTGTATTCCGTACATAATTCTGGATTTAGTTAACTGACACTTGTCTTAATTAAATGTAAATTATATGGGAGGAAAACCACTTTTAAACATATTTTTAACTATTATTATTTTAAATATATTTCGTTTTTCATTTTTGTTCAATGTTTGATATGCATTCGACGAAGTCTTATAATGCAAAACTGCTAATAATGCAACAAAAAATCAAATCAAAATAAATCAAATGAAAAATAAAAAACATAATTTTGAATGCAATAATTCTGTAAAAGTGCAATA
Source organism: Caerostris extrusa (assembly GCA_021605095.1). Classification (NCBI taxonomy): domain Eukaryota; kingdom Metazoa; phylum Arthropoda; class Arachnida; order Araneae; family Araneidae; genus Caerostris; species Caerostris extrusa. The sequence continues at coordinate 21,426 of BPLR01003550.1, read as the reverse complement.
TCCACAGTAAAATAAATTCTGAAAAAATATACTTAATATGTGAACATTGGATTAATTTGCCGGTGTAAATAAATTTGTAGAATAAATCTATTTTCACTGTAAGGAAATTCCTGAAAAGTAAAAAAAAAAATAATTAATCTAAATAAATAATCAATTAATCAATAATCAAAAAATTAATTAAATACACAAATCAATAATCAATTAATTAAATAATTAGTTAAATATTTAATTAGATTAATTGATTATTAATCTAAATAAATATTTCCAAAAACAAAATAAAACATGACGGAAATGGATTTATATTGTTAGTTCAAAAAATTAATTAATACTTTATTTTATAAGATTTAAATATCATTTCCTTATAATATTAAACATATCTCATATTTAAGAATATTGCAAGGAAAATATTATTTCAAACTAAATTGAATGGCAGTTAGAATAATGAAATATAATCTTTATTGTATTAATACATAAATGCTCTAAGTTTTTAAAAAATCATTCAATTTTTGAATTTAAAATAAATTGTTTTAATAAGTTTAAATTTTGTTCTGCCACGTAGAAAATTCTAATTAAATCTGCTTTATATGGTTCATTTCTTTTTATTTTTATTACTTTTTTCGCAACACAGTTCTTACATAGCAAATATATTTTATAAAAAAAATAAAGAGAAAAACGTGTGGTAGGTATTTCTAGAAATGTATAATTACTGAAATGCCGTATAACGTTATCACCACATACTGCACAGAGCAATTTGCATTTTTAATTTTTACCATTTCAAACAGCTTTTGCTATTTATATCTTTTTGTAGATTATTATCCCTAGCATATCTTCATTATAAGATTTAAAAACTATTAATTTTTTTTAACTTTTAAGATGATAAATTATTATGATTGAGTTAAAATTCTATTTTTAGCCAAAAATATCTATTAATTATTTAGTATAACTTACCTTTTCCACAAAAAACAAATTGCTAATTAATTATTCATTAACCCAATTCCTATATAATGATTTATTGAGAAAAAGTGAACAATAATTGGAAGGTGGATATTATAGAAAAGTCTTGTGATGTTATCCTTACCACATGAATCCCAGAGCAATTTGCATTTGCATTTTTTTACCATTTATGTATATTTGATGCTTTTTTATGCATTCAGACGATGTATAATTTCACGGTAGATTACCTCACAGAAATTCTATCTTGGCATCCTGATGAGATTTATAAAAACAAAAACTAAAGTCTTCTTTTAAATAAATTACTTTGAAATCGTAATAATGATTGATATTTCTAGAACTAGACAAGACATTTAGCTTTGAAAATATTTTACTACTGTGCCCAAAAAGTAAGACCAATTTTTTTTTTTCAAAACTTTTATTTATTCTTTACAAATTATTTCATCCCCTACAAAGTAATCCCTCCCGGACACAATGCACTTATGCCAACTTTTTTTCCCAATCCTCAATGCATTCTAAAATTTTCCCAATCTTTTTTCCTTTTTTTCCCAATCTTCAAAGCGCCCGGCGATTCACGTTGAATCTCTTCAATCCACTCAAAACGTTGTCCCGAGTGATCTTTTGAGTTTAGGCAATAGTCAGAAGTCGCACGGTGTGAATACGGTGATTTTGGAACGATATAGGTTTCATTTTTTGGCGAAAAAGTCACGAAGAATCAATGCAGTGTGAACTGGTGCATTCTGTGTTTTCGGTACCAATAGAGGTTTGACGCGTTTGAGGTCCAAAATGGAATGGAACCGATCGCTTTTGGAATTCCAACATCATCAGCAAGGTCTTTAATGTAAATGGACGGTTTGTAAGTATCAGATCTTTAATTTTTGGACGTGAGCTTCGTCGATTTATATTGAGGGTCGACCAGAGGGCTCTTCGTCTCCAACGCGTTCTTTGCCTTCTTTGAACTGTTTATACCACTTCCTAAACATTTCTTTCCGATATAGGAATGCTCACCGAATGCCTTCTGCAACATTCTATACGTCTCTGCAAACAAAATTTAACGCAAGTTCTTGCTCAATTAATTCAGATATTTCAAAAATCGCCGGAATCAGTTTCAACATCTCACAAAGCCAAGAGTAATTCAAACACTAATGAATATTTTGACGTCAAATTTCACACAGATGTCAAGAACAGTGCCAGCAACCTAAAAAAGAAAAAAAAAAATTGAAATTCCACAAGTCCTGGAATTTTAAATTGATAATTGGTCTTACTTTTGGACACAGTAGTAATTCAAAAAATTATTCTTTTTTTTTCAATTACGAATAAATTTAAAAAAATATACAAATGAAAACCTTGCACATTTTTCTAACAAAGGGAAAAAAAAGAACGTTTTTATGTCGGAATAAAAATGTGTGTTACATTTTTTTAGGTATTGTTTGGAATTAATTATTAAAGATCAATCAATTTGGTAGGCCATGCGGGCACAGCATAGAAAAAAAAAAGAATACAAAGAACTCGTAGTATGGAATTGCAAATGTTTTTTAGGGCACGCGTCATTGGAATGGAATGCCATTAAACATCACAGCGTGGGTTCTTCCCTATTTACTGTTGGTTTTTTGAGATTACATTTTCGCTTGCTTCCGCATTATGAGCCCTTTAATCTTTCTAATATTGCAGACATTTAATTATTGGGAAATAATTTTTGCATAGATTAAAAAAAAAATAGTGATTTGTCGGAAAACCTGGAATAACTTTGATAAAAACTACATGTCGTGGATCGATTTTTCAAAATTTTAAATCAAATAAATGTACAAATCCTAGTTTAGTATAAGGCAAATAAAGTTTTTTTAAAAGATGTAAAACTTTTAATGAAAATTTCCAATCTTATGAAAGAAATTTATATATGAATTCCTAATTTAGGCTAACTTTTAGTTTTCTGCTTTAATACAGTAATAATGGGTATATTATTGTAAGACATGGGAATTGTATTTCTCACAGCAGTAGGCAATATGAAATTAAAAACAAACATAAAAACTACCAATTAATATAAATTAAGGTATTAATTTTTTTCCAAAACATCTCTACTTCCAATGTTGGTAGATTTTGTGGGTAAATCTGGGTGACTTTATTTTTTACTAAAAATAAAAATGCATTAAGTGAATTCTTAAATTCATACAATGTATGAACAACCCTTGATTTTTGCTAGGCAAGTTTTAATTTTTTGCTTAATAAAGTTGTAATTGGCATATTATTGCACGACAAGTGCATTGCAGTTATCACAGCAACTAGACCAAAAACAATATTAATTAAAAAAAACAACAACATAAAAACTATTAATTAATTAAATTACCATATTAATTATTTCCCAAACATCTCAACTTCCAAAGTGGGTAATGAGTTCTGGAGGAAAAATCTGTGTTTCATTGTATTGAGGGAATTCTTAAAATTGCAAAATGTGAATTCTTTCAATTTTCTAAAATTATGCAAAATGTCATAAAAAAACATGAACAAACATAAAAACTACCAATTGATGTAAGTTTCATTATTTTCTACTGATATATTTTGGTGGATAAATTTGTTTCATTATATTAGTGAATTCTTAAAGGCATTCAAAATGTGAACAAACCTTTGATTTTCGCTAAGTAAGTTTTTTAATTTTCTACTTAATAAAGTAATAATTGCTATATTATTTCAGTAAATGTGAGTTTATCATAAAAAACATGAAATTAAAAAAACAAACATAAAAACTACCAATTAATTAAATTAAGATATTAATTATTTCCCAAAACACCTCAACTTCCAAAGTTGGTAGTGATTTCTGGTGGAGTAAATCTGTGTTTTATTGTCTTAAGTGAATTTTTTAAGATATACGATATGTGAACAACCCTTGATTTTCGTTAGATAAGTTTTAGTGTCTGCTTAATAAATTTGTAATTGGTATATTATTGCAAGACAAGTTCATTGTATTTATCACAGAAAATAGTCCAAAAACAACATTAATTAAAAATAAAAAAAAAATACCAATTAACTAAATTAAGGTATTAATTTTTTCCAAAACACACAAAAACAAATTTCAAAGTGGGTATTGATTTTTTGTGGATAAATATGTGTTTCACTGTATTAAGTGGATTCTTAAACACTTACAATATGTCAACAACCCTTAATTTTTGCTAGGTAAATCATCTCAAAAATGGCAGCATAAATAGTGATAACTCGCTAGAATGAAGGAAATCACTGAAAATTGATTTGCTCTCAATCAATTGCTCTAAATTAAAAAATATATATTATATGGAAAAAAAATGCAAATACATGTAAGAACCATTATATTTTAATAATCAACATTATAAATTTAGGAAAAAATATCACCATTATTAATTTAGGAAAAAAATATCTACTTATGATGATAATCAAATATTTTCTTACCACCAAATACCTTAAAAAAAAAAAAAAACTGAAATGTCGTGTAAATTTTTAATAAAATATATTTTAATTTCATGTATATTTTTAGTAACTTTACATTCATAATAATCATATTTCATAGTAACATAAACAAACAATTTATAATTGTATATGCGATGAAAAATTATTAAAAACAAGTCACTCATTTCCCAAATAATCTAGACCAGGGGTAGCCAACCAGCCTTGAATATTTTTCTGGCCCGTGAGATGTATCACACTTTTACAAAAATATATTTATTTTATATTGACCAAAATAGTAAAAACCATTGTATTAAAAATTACATTATGTGTGCATCCATATATTAAAAATTAATTGTCGAAATTATGAGACAAAAATATATTTATAATTATATATTTCTTTGCCATGTGCGTTTAGTATTATTATTATTATATTATCTATGTTTACAAATAAGAATAATAGTAAGCATAATAATAATAACACATTATGTTTCAATTCATCACCCCAAAAAAATGTATATAGTGGTTTTAAATCTAATATGGGGATATATAATTTTATATGCGGCCCGTGGAGTTGTGATGTAACCAAAGGGGCCCGCAAGATCATTTGGGTTGGCCACCCCTGGTCTATAAGAACCATTATAAACTTCGTTTTTCAGTGATATTTTAATAATCATATCATTAATGTAAATTTAGAAAATGAACTGCGTATGATAATAATCAAGTATTTTCTTGCACACTAAATCCCCCAAAAGCTGAAATTTCGGATAAATTTTTAATAAAATATATTTTAATATATATATATATATATATTTAGCAAATTTACTTCACTACATAGAATTAGATAATAAATGTTAATCTTACCATCTTGGATGTTAGAAGTACTACGGTGCTTATGATACGCATTATTGCTTCAAATCAAAAACCCGCAAACAATAGAAAGGAATATTAAGTAGAGAAGTAAATTAAGATATCAACGGAACTAATTTACATACAAAGAAATAATTGGTATTCTGTAGCTCATACACTAACAATATCAAAATGAATATTCAGAAATACAATACAGTTGGGAAATGTACATATTAATAGAAATACTTTTCACAAAACTTTAAATAAAATAGTATTTACATAACATAAATTAAGTATTACTGATGTCTATTATAAATATGAGAAGTTCTGAATTCATAAATTCTTTTTTAATCGCCATTGGAATAAATTTATTAAAAAAGTTTTTTATGAATGACATAAGATAAATTATAACAAACACATACCCTACTCTTGGCTCAGTGGCAAAGTGCGCCGCTAGTGAACATTAGTGCTGAGGTTCAATCCGTTTTGTTGCAGACAGTGTTTCAAAAAAACGAGGCGACTCGATGGCGATTGTGATGTTCAGCATCTTGCTTCGTTAGTCAGACTATCTGGTGAGAGTTTTCAGGGTTTTCTCTCATACGATGAACAAATGCGAGAAGTTCACCCTAAAACTCCTACCGGGTGGTACTGCCCTTCATTTTCAGCTACTCGGAGTCAAGCCAGACTTCTACCTACGGGTGCTCCATCACAACAGAAGCTGCCCTCTTTCCCTCCATCTATGAATAGATTATTCATAGAGTGTCCGTCCCGCATTGCAGGACACTGAGGATTAGATACACACATGACAAACGAATAACATGAGTTTGCTGAACCATTGTTTTTTAAATCTTTAATGCTATGAATTTAAATAATTTACTACTAGATTATTTTAATCAATGTTGTTGTTCATTTTTAAAGAAAAATAATAGTTTGGTTTCTAGATTCAGAAATTTTAATGTTCTACTGGAAACAAAGTAATTGGATTAGAAAAATGGTACTTTTTTCCACAAAAGGCAATAATATTTAATTAACGATATTTAAAACTAAGTAAGAGTAATGTAAGCTTCATTGCATCACCATGTAAGAAAAGATTTTTAAACTCCTTATACATAAATATTAATGAATAATAAAAAAAGAACTACTCGTATAATTAAACATTATAATTAAGTTTACGAATGGATAGTGTGAAAGTTAAATGAAGTATTAAATGATTACAGAATCAAAAGCAAAGAGAAGCATCTTTTTAATTTTTATTTATTTTTCAATGTCTTTCTATTTAACAATATATGATTTTATTTAAATTTAAAATTATTTTTTTATGATCCATCCTCTTATACATTGCTAAGGATTTCTGAATGACTTAAACAAGTCTTTGTTTTCCTGTTATGATGCTATAAACACATAAGGACACTGGTTCGCTAACAGTGAAGCATCAACAATAAGAAGGCATAGCAAATAACATTTTAAAAATTAAAATTTCCTACAGATAAACGCTAAATCTTACTAATAAAATTTCCAACGGTTAGAAATTAAATTCCGTAAATAGTATTTCCTATAGATAAAATTTTAATCTCAGAGATAAAAATTAAAATTTCCTAAAAATTACGTATTACAAATAAAATAAAACATTTCCTGCATATAAAATTAAAATTTCTTTCAAATAAAATAAAATTTTTCTACTGTTAAAAATTAAATCCAACAGAAAAAATAGACAAAATTAAAATTTCCTAAAAAATTATGTTTTACAAATAAAATTAAACATTTCCTGCATATAAAATTAATTTTTTTTCAAATAAAAATTTCCTACAGATAAAAATTAAATCCAATAGATAAAATAAACAAAATTAAATTTTTTTACAGATAAAATTAAAATTTCATAAATAAAATTAAAATTTTCTATAGATAAAATTAAAATTTATTACTGATAAAGTTAAAATTTTATAGTCAAAATTACAATTTTCTACGGCTAAATTTAAAGTTTCATAGCCAAAATTAAATTTTGTTTCAAATAAAAATAAAAATTTCCTACAGATAAAAATTAAATCGATCAGACAAAATATACAAAATTAAACTTCCTAAAAATTATGTTTTACAAACAAAATAATAATTTCCTGTATATAAAATTAAAAATTTTTTCAAATAAAAATTAAATTTTCCTACAGATAAAAATAAATCCAACAGACAAAATAGACAAAAATAAGATTTCCTAAAAATTATAAAATTGCATTTTTTTTCAAATAAAATAAAATTTTCCTACAGATAAAAGTTAAACCAACAAATAAAATAGACAAAAACAGATAAAATTAAAATTTTTTATTGATAAAATTAAAATTTTTTTAATGATACAATTAAAATTTTTACTGATAAAATTAAAATTTTACTGATAAAATTAAAATTTGATAGACAAAATTAAAATTTTCTACAGATAAAATTAAAATTTCATAGACATTAAAATTTTCTACAGATAACATTAAAATGTTTTACAGGTAAATATTAAATTCTACATGAAAAGATTAAAACTTCCTACAGATAATTATTAATTTCTTCAAATAACAATTAAATACTATGCATCTTACAGATAAAACAGAATTTTACTATAGAAAACCAAATCACGTGAAATCAATAAAATAATTAACAAAAATAATATGAAGAATCTTGCTAATGAGCGTAATCCTTAATTTTTAAGAAAATTACCCTCAAATTGTTCAGAATTATATTGTTTCTTTAACGATATAATTCTGAAAATTTTAGGTAATTCTTAACTTTTCTAAAAGATAAGAATTTATTTTCATATGCACTTAAATCTCTTTTTTAAGCGATTTATATGCTTCTAAAAAATTACGCTTGAAAAAAATCAGCATAGAAAAACTAGGTTAAAGCTTGGATAAAAATGAATAATGCTAGTAAAAAATGATTACCTATATTATTAACCTTTTAAGATGATTAAATAAAATTTTTAGATTCAGAAATGTTGGCGATATCTTCTTATTTTTCTTGAATTTTGAATATTTTTTCTAACTTAGAATTTGAGTAGGTTAATAGTGTAAATATAAATAAAATGCGCATAAAAAACATATTTGATATCGCAAATCGAGTAAAAAATTTCACATAAAAGAGATATATATAATACAAAATAAACTAAATGACGTATCATCGTCACTATTATCTTTAAAAATGGGGGAAAAAGAAACAAGGGAAAATAATATATCCCTTTACTAAGGGACGTGCAAAAAAATGAAAATTTTGATTTAAGGATTTTCTTTGGCCTAACAATGAACTATAATGAAATGCGACCTACAAATAAAAATTTCACAATGTGAGCTCCGTCCCCAAGATCAAAACCTGTTCTGTAGGAAAGAAGTAGGGGCAACGACTGTATACTTCAGCATCTCCCAGGTAAGTTTATAAACTTTTAACTCACCTGTGTGATCAGAAGCCATTATTGCTCTCGGTCTAAGTTGGTTTAAAAGCTCAGTGGTTCCGAAACCATTCTACTAAATCTTTAATCGAATTATAAAAATTTGGTTTCCTGTTGTGTTTGCCCATTGGATTAATTAGATTATCTGGTCTAATACAAAGGTATGATATTTCTAATCAATTCATCTTTTATTATTAGAATGTTTCATGTCTGGTTTGTTGTGGCTTGGCCTTGGATTTTCTTATTATTAGAAGGAGATGGATGGAGAAATTGACAACGATCCTTGTACCACAGGGAACCTGTTAGTATCATAAAATCGTTAAAAGATTTGACAATTTTTATCGTTTTTGCTAATTACTTTATGTTACTTAAAATCAGGAATATCTTAAAATGTATTATATTTAATGTTATAAGAACATAATATAATGTTATAACAACATTTTCTTATGTTTATTGTATTTTTAAACTAAATTTACAGCATTGCTACATGCATAAAAAATATTGCTAATTTTATTGAAAAAAATGAATATACTTTTGTAATAACTCGCTTGTACTTAAGCTTCTTTTTTCAAAAATTATTGTAGTAATTTTTGTTATCAGTATGTTTTATGTCTAGTCTAGTTCTTGTTATAGTTTCTTATTAGACAGAAGGGATGGGAAAATTGATAACGATTCTTATATCATGACGGAACCTGTTAGCATATCATAAAATATGCAATTAATTTCAGGGAGCAAGTTACTTAAGCTAATGAATGTTTTAAAATATATTGTATTTAATGCTACGTTGTTAATGTTTACTGCATTTTTAAACTAAAATTACAATATTGCTACATACATAAAAAGTATTGCTAATTTTATTGAAGAATAATTGAATATTCTTAAGAAACTCGTTTGTACTTTGAGGCTTCTTTATAAATTATTGTGGTATTTGTTTTTATTAGTATGTTTTTATGTCTAGTCTAGTTCTTGTTATGACTTGGATTTGGATTAGGATTGGCGATGACTTGGATTTGAATTAGGAGATGACTTGGATTTGGATTATTGTAATTTTTTTTTTAGTATGCTTCATGTCTAGTCTAGTTAGTGTTATGACTTGGATTTGGATTTTCTTATTAGACAAAGAGGTTGGGGAAATTGAAATTGATTCTTGTACCACAGGAAACCTGTTAGCGTATCATAAAATAGATGATGTTGATGGAATAGTATTGAATTGAAATTTGAAATATAACGATTTTATAATAATAAAAACATCATTATGAAATTAGTCAAATTAATTAGTAAACTGGAAGAAATGATCAGTTTTATCATAATATTAAGGAACGCCATAGTTACTAAAACTCGATGTTTCATAGTACTAGTTGACAGGTTTGTTAATCATTTAAAAGGAATATTATTGAAATGCAATCAATAAAATATCTCTGTTTTTACAAATGTGATTTTAATTATATATTTACTATTTCCAAATTATTCTAATGCAGAAATTCTGTTTTTCTAAATATGCTTTTGAAGTTGGAGTTTCATTTACATTGAAATTATTTATTATTACAACTTTTGTTAAAACATTTGCAAATATTTTTAAAAATAGTGAAACATACAGATAAGTTTTTTTTGATTGAAATTTTTATCGATGAAAATTTATATGCTTTTATTATTTACTTATATTCATAACATTCGTAAAATTTCAAAAGTTTGAAAACATTGAGAAAATTGTATATTAATTTTTTTACATTTCACTGCACGTTTTCAAAATCATTAATATAATGATTTGCTGGTAGAACAGCTGGGAAATTTAATTGAATTATAGAAGCACATTTTTTTTTAAAGATAAAAATTCTTTTTCTGTTCTGTCGTGGTGGTTTTTTTTTTTTTTTTTTTTTTTTTTGTACATTATTTAAAAAATAACTATTTCATCGGCTATGATAGTATATTTTATAAAATATATTTATAAATATTTGACTGAAATTCGTATCGATATAAATTTATATTTTTTTTTTTACTTATTTTCAAAATTCATTCAAAATATAAGAAAATTTCAAAATATTCTTGTAAACATTCAGAAAATTTTACCTAGTAATTTTTTTGTATTTCATTGTAAGTTTTTAAAATCATTAATAAAATGATTATTTCATTTCATAAATGGTTTTAAAATAGTTATATATAAAAATTAATTATGATTTGTTGGCAGAATAGTAAAAAATTTTGTATAGTATAATATGTGTAGCCATTTTTTTTTATGTATATCTAATTTTTTATGTATAGCTATATATATGCTACATGTATGTTGGATTTTTAAATGTTATTTTTAAAAAGAAAATATACAAGAACAGAGAGGTAGGCTGTGAATCACAGAAAATAAATAGAAATTGTTCTTTAAAATTAAAAAAAAAAAGATTTTAAATAAATAAGATAGAAGCAAATAATATATTTTATAATATATTTTTAGAATAATATATTTTATAAAATATATTTATAAATTTTGATTGAAATTCTTATTGATGAAAATTAATATATTTTCATAATCTTTTCTATTTCACTGTATGTTTTCAAATTCAATATTATAATGATTCGTTGGCAGAGCAATGAATGAAAATAAATGAAGTATTGGCAAACAAAGGATTTTGTGTTGATGTTGAATTTTTAAATGTTATTTTTAAAAAGAAAATATACATGAATAGAGAAACAGGCTATGAATCATAAGAAATAAATAAATGTCCCTTAAAAATTAAAAAAATTTCCTTTTAAATAAATAAACTAGAAGCAAATTTTCTTTTAAAAAGTATATGCAGTAGGTGGTCATTAAATCTTTCAGCAAAAATAGCTTTCGGGAAAAGTAAATATCAGCACCAAAGAGCAGATGTGTTTTCAGAGCGAAGCAAGCCTCATCGGCTAGGATAATATACTTTATAAAAAACATATTTATAAAATTTTGATTGAATTTCATATCAATAAAAATTGATATGTTTTTATTATTTACTTATTTTCACAACATTCTAAAATTTCAAAAAATGTTTTTGAAAACATACAAAAATTTTACATGTTAATTGTTTTCTATTTCACTGCATGTTTTCAAAATCATTAATATAATGAATTGTTGGCAGGGCAAAAAAATGAAAATAAATGAAGTATTGACAAATAAAGTATTTTGTGTTTGCCAATACAAAATACTTTATTTGAAGGATTTTGTTTTTTCTAAATATGCTTTAGAAGGGGAAGTTATTTACATTGAAATTATTTCATTACAACTTTTGTTAAAATACTGACAAAGTTTCTAAAAAAAATGAAAAATATAGATGTTAAGAAACTTAACAAAATTATAGATATTTTTTTTTAGTTCTTGTATATTTTTAAAAAGAAAATATACAAGAGTAGAAAAACAGGCTATGAATCAAAGGAAATAAATAGATGCCCTTTAAAATTGTTTACAAAATTTACTTTTAAATAAATAAGCTAGAAGCAAATTGTCTTTTACGAAATATATGCAGTAGGTGGCCATTAAGTCTTTCAGCAAAAATAGATTTGGTGAAAAGTAAATATCAGCACCAAAGAGTAGGCGTGTTTGAGAACGAAGCAACTGATATCAATTTATTCATAGGTGACATAAAACGAATCAAATAAAAATATGAAAGAATTAAAAAAGAAAGAGAAAAAAAAAAATTCTAAGAGTTCTCAGTAATACGAGACTTACGGCTAAAAGCTAAAATAGAAATAAAATAAAGTAAAATTCCTGTGGTGTGGTACCGTAGGCCGTATTATTAAACAGGCCTACTAGGCAGAAAAGATGCTTTACCGCTATTGCAACATTTTAAGTAATATAACAGGGCACACCAGCCTGTTCTGTATCAGAGTTAAAAAAATAAATGAAACAAAATTCTAACAGGTTTTTCAAATTTCGTAGGTTTATATAATTGCGCTGCATTTCTAAGGTCAATCGGTTTAGAACAGGGGTGGCCAACCCGCTGCCCGCCTTGAAAATTTTTATGCCCGTGAGATTTATCACACTTTTACAAAATATATTTATTTAAAAAAATCATTATTGTGCATCCATATATTTAAAAATTAATTGTTGAAATTATGAGAAGGATTATGAAATTATTAATTAATTAAAAATTAAAAAAATACATATGTGTGCTTCCCTATATTCAAAAATTAAGTTTGAAAAAAATTTTTTGATTTTAAAATAATATTCTTGCGAATATGTGACAGATATTGCCTGTTTATTTATGAGTTTACAGTTATGAGTTCGCAGAATAATCAAATTATATTCTGCGAACTCATGATGCACGCGCATCGATTTGCAAAAGTTAAGAGAAAGAGTGGAGAAACACATATCGCACCAGTAAAATAAATATTTTTTAATGATTTCATTTTTTTTTTCATTTCATTTTTATATATATATATTTATATTTCATTTTTAGTGTTATATATTTCTTTATTTCATTTATTATTTATATATTTTTTACTGTAAAAGAATAATATATTTCATTGTGTTTCAATTTTTCATAAAAATAAGTTCTGAATCTAATATGGGGATATATAATTTTATATGTGGCGTTTGGGATGCATTTCAAAGTGGCCCACGGAGTTGGGATGCATTTCCATATTTGATGCATAAAGTGTTTGCATTTCAAAGTGGCCCGCAAAATTATTTGGATTGAGGTTTAGACAAGAAATATAAAATACGGAAAGAAGTAACTGATATCGTTGAAAGTTGCATTGTTTTTTTTAAAAATGGTTATTGGAAAATTGTTTTATTGTTATTGGAAAAATTGTATAAGAATTGTCATAGAATGAATTTAAAATTTAAATATTTAAAAATTTTTGATATAATCTCAAAAAAGATTTCTCCAAAAGCTATCCTAGATTAATATAAAAATGAATTAGGATGGTTTTCCAAAAGCCTGGCCATTTTAAAACAAAATCGTCAATGATTATGTTTTATTCAATAGTTATAAAATATAACTATTGAATAAAAAAATAACAATAATAACTATTGAAAAAATATAAAAACAAATAAAAAAAATTATAAATAAAACATATAAATAAAATAAATTAAATAAAATAAAGATAAATAAAATAAATTTTATTATAAATCAAAATAGTCAATATATAAATTAATAATAAAATTGGTTATAAAACTAAAATAAAAAAATATAAATTGGAAAACTTCCTAAAATATAAACATGAATGGGCTAATTTTGAAAAATGATCATTCTTAATGGAAAAAGTGTTTTTATGTTAATGGTTTTGGGCATTTAAATGATTTAGGTTGAAACACAAAACTAGTGATGAAGAAATAGTTTATATACCTAAAACAGGATTCTCCCTTTTAAACTTGCATAATCATAATGACATAAATAAACAGAATATTAAATACAAATGATCTTGACACTATTTTGCAACTAGAAAACACGAAATTCTACTAAGACAAATCAAATTTTTAAAAAATCTTCCTTTTTTTTTTGTGACACGAGCTTCATGTGAACTTTGAAACTTCGTAATCTTTATTATTCAAAAATGGAAAGCGAAATAAATATCCTCTGTGACATCATTTCTGTTTGAAAGAATTAAAAATAAAAAAAGAAAATTCCGTCTAGTTTTCTAAAATCCAACCGTGAAGCTTACATCCAACGACGTGTGTCTGCTGTTACTTGATGCATGAACAGACAATTTATTAGTTCCAGCGAAATTCTCGGGTGAAATTGCCTTTGATTTCTTTATACTCAATTTAACAAACTTTGGCAGAACGTGATTCTCATTGTAAAGTGCTGATATTACATACTTTCATCTGTTTTCATTGAATACCTATGAGAATTGGCAGATAATGTTAAAAATAAATTTTAAAATAATATAGTAAGCACTATAGTTATTTAGTTCTAGTTTATTTTTTTTAAATTTATGTATATTCAAGCACTTTATTGTGTACATGTAATATAAAGATATATGCTTAAATTGTAGGTGCTGATATTACATACTTTTATTGATTTCCATTGAATACTTATAAGAAATGTATGATGAAATAAATTTTTTTATAATATAGTTATTTAGTTCTAGTTATTATCCTGTGTGAGCATGATGTTATCCTGGTTAGGAGTCCGTGACGTTATCCAAAAAGGATAGTCAAGCAAATAAAACTCCATTGCAAATTTTGGCTGAAAATGGTAGTTTGGGCCTCTTAACTCTTGAAATGCTTCATGAATAACATTAGCCTTAAGGAATTTTCTGGAGAATTTGGCTTTTGATTGAAGTGTTTCGTAGTATGGTTTTGAAGCATTTTTCATGTTTTGGGTTGGGATTTTAAACTTTTGTATTTCCAATGGCTATAAGTACTCGTAGTGCATTGATCGATTCCTTCTTCTTGAAGTTTCATATTTATCACTTTTTGGCATTTTCCCATGTCCATTGAGCTGCATAGTGCTTTTTATTGTACTTGGAACACTTCATTTTTCATTTATGCCTAAAATTTTCAAACTTTGATATATTCTTTTGGGTATTGTATGTGATAACGTTTCTTGTAGAATTTGGAATACTTCATTCTTCATTGACGACTACATTTATCTTACTTTTGTATATTCTTATAGAAATTCTTGAACAATTTATTCTTTATGAAGTTCTTGACTTATTCAACGTTGCTATATTCATGTGACTATTGAATTTGTTCATTCTTGTAGCATTCCAATCAATTGCTTCATATATCTCTTGCGTTAATAAATATTGGCATATTCATGAGTTCGTTCATCCTTTCTCGAATGTTCACACATGATAAGTTGAAATTTGCCGAGCAGATTTCAGAATTTTTTTTATTTTTAAAATTTATGTATATTTTAACACTTTATTGTGTACATGTAATATAAGGATATATGTTTAAATTGTAAGTGCTCATATTACATACTTCTATCTATTTCGAGAGAGAAATGTATGATAAAATAAAATTTGAAATAATATAGTTATTCAATTCTAGTTATTTATTTTTAAAATTTATGTATATTCTAGCACTTTATTGTGCTCATGTAATATAAGGATATATGCTTAAATTGTAAGTGCTGATATTACATACTTTTATCTGTTTCCATTGAATATCTATAAGAAATGACAGAAATGTATGTTAAATTTTTTTATAAATAATATAGTTATTTAGTTCTAGTTATTTATTTTTAAAATTTATGTATATTCTAGCACTTTATTGTGTTCATGTAATATAAGGATATATGCATTGTAATATAAGGTATGATAAAATAAAATTTGAAATAATATAGTAAATAATATAGTTATTCAATTCTAGTTATTTATTTTTATTTATGTATATTCTAGCACTTTATTGTGTACATGTAATATAAGGATATATGTTTAAATTGTAAGTGCTGATATTACATGCTTCTATCTATTTCGAGAGAGAAATGTATGATAAAATAAAATTTGATTTGAAATAATATAGTTATTCAATTCTAGTTATTTATTTTTTTAAATTTATGTATATTCTACCAATTTATTGTGTTCATGTAATATAAGGATATATGCTTAAATTGCAAGTGCTGATATTACAGTAAAGTGCTGATATTACATACTTTTTAATCTGTTTCCATTGAATACCTATAAGAAATGACAAATAATGTATGATAAAAATAAATTTTTAAATAATATAGTTATTTAGTTTTTAAATTTATGTATATTCTAGCACTTTATTGTGTACATGTAATATAAGGATATATACTTAAATTGTAAGGGCGTATATTTCAGTAAAGGGGGCCTGAATGACCGAGAAGGTAGTGCCTTGGCACTCGGTATCACAGGGGGGTTTCGGCTTCGAGTCCCGGCGATGCCATGAATGTTTGTAGTGGTTCGGAATCCACTTTAAACCGTATGTCCCGGTCTAACATAACTGTAGAGCGTTCCGGGAGTAGTGTTAGTCCACGTCCGTGGCTATCTTCAAGTTACACGTACCTCCTGGATAGTGCTAAGCGGGTGATGTCGGCGCAGCACTTGCCTTAAGGCATCGAAGACAATTGTTCAAGTGTTTGCCAGCTGCATTAGAACAAAAAAAATATTTCAGTAAAGTGCTCATATTACATACTTATAGTATATAATATCAGCACTTATATGATATCACTGTATTAATTACCATTGAATATCTACAAGAAATGATGGGAATATATGATAAAATATTTTTAAAAAAATAGTACACTAAATTACATAGTTATTTAGTTTTAGTTATTTAGCTTTTAAATTTATGTATATTCTAGCACTTTATTGTATATATGTAATATAGTTATATATGCTTAAATTGTAAGTGCTGATGTTACATACTTTCAGCTATTTCCATTGAATACTTATAAGAAATGACATAACTATATGATAAAATAAATTTTCAAATAATGTGGCAAATAATATAGTTATTTAGTTTTTAAATGTATGTATATTTTAGCATTTTATTGTGTACGCGTAATATAAGGATATGTGCTTAAATTGCAAAGTGCTGATATTACATACTTTTATCTGTTTCATTGAATACCATATGAAATGACAGCAATGTAGTATGATAAAAAAAATTTTTAAAATAATATAGTAAATTATAATGTTATTTAGTTCTAGTTATTTTTTTTAATGCATGTATATTGTAGAACAGGGGTAGCTTAACCACGGCCAGAACTTGAACTTTTGCGGCCCGTGAGATTTATCACACTTTCACAAAATGTATTTATTTTATAATGGCCAAAGTAGTGAAATAGTAGTGTATTAAAAATGCGTTATGTGTGCATCCATATATTTAAAAATCAACTGCTGAAATTATGAAAAAATTAACTATGATTTAAAAATTAATATTCTTGCGAATATATGACAGATATTGAATGTTTTATTTATGACTTTACAGTTATGAGTTTCGCAGAATAATTAAATTTTATTTTGTGAGCTCAGATGCGCGCGCATCTATTTGCAAAAAGCTAAAATGAAAAGTGGAGGATTAAATATCGCACTCTTAAAATAAATAATTTTTAATGATTTCATTTTTTATTTCATTTATAGTGTTATATATTTCTTTACAATGTGCGTTTAGTATCATTATTATTATTATATTATCTGTGTTTACATGTAAGAGTAATAGTAAACACAATAATAATAACTCATTACGTATCAATTTTTTCTCCAAAAAAAAATGTCTATAGTGTGTCTAAACCTAATGTGGAAATATATAATTTCATACGTGGCCAGCGCAGTTAGGATGAATTTCCAAAGTGGCCCACAAGATCATTTGGGTTGGTCAACCCTGTTGCAGAACTTACTGTGCATATGTGATATAAGGATATATGCTTAAATTTGTATACCTCATTACAGTATATTTTAATTTTCCAAAATAAATATTGTAACTTTTCTTTGTGTACAAGTATTTTTAAGGGTTTATTTTAATAACATGCGCTGATTTGAGAAGATATGAAATAGCAGTAAATACAAATTATTAAAATCTTTAAGAGAATTAGAAGTTTTATTGTTTTGTTTACTTTTGTTAGAACAATATACTAAAATAATTTTAAGAATTATTATTATTATTATTATTTTTTTTTGGCATTTTGCTTTTGAACTAGCTTGAGTGGCAAGCATAATATAGTTATAAGCCATATATATAATTACTTTTAGTTAAAAAGAAACAATAAAAAATAAATAAATTAAGCTTTATAAGCATACATTTTGAAGTATCAAAAACGTGAATTTTTTTAGGTTTTTTTTTTTTTTTTTTTTTTTTTTTTTTGTCTTTTTTTGTTATTGTTGTTGAACGATAAAAAAAAAAATAGAAATAATCAACATGTTAAATTTTATAATAATAAAACAATTAGAAATAAGGAATTATATATGTAACATATTAACGTTGTAAAAATATAAATTTGTAAATAATAAAAAATAATTTTTTATCAAAAAAATAATAAAATTAATATAAATTTAAAAAAACACAAAAATTAAAATAGTAGAATTATAGTATGTATTTTACAACTTAAATTTAAAACTTTTATGTACTTTCAAATCCTATTTTAAATTTGTATTTGAACAGGTATATTTATCTATGCATATTGTATTTTAACAGGCACATATTGTATAATAATTTTAAAAAATTTCTTTGAAATTTGTATTTTATTATTATACATTATATATATATATATAGTATTTTAACAGGCATATTATATTACTTTTATTTTTTCTACCTTTAAAGCAAATGTAAAAATATAAATTTCAAATATTTTCTTTAAAAATAATATTTTTTCTGATCATTTTCTTTTTTGAGACGGTTACATCCTAAAACGACATCAACATGGAAGTATAAAAGTTCTTTTAAACATTAAAATAACTCTAATCCTGTAAAGTCTCAAATAAATTTCTAATAATAGAGCATTATAATATTAGTACTTCTAACAATATACAGTCATGCATCTGTGGGAATAAGTAGATAATGACCTTTGCTTTTGTAAGGATAATATACATTTTTATCACATTATTATGCAATAACCTATAGAAAAGTACTGTTAAATTCTTTTTTAAAAAATGTTATATTAAAAGTTAAACCTTTTTGAAAGCCTTTTCTTTTACATCGATGTAAAGGTATATGAGATGTAAATTTGACACAATACCTTTAACGGATAACTTCAGTTTATTTTCAAAGATTAAAAATTTTTTTTGTTTATACTCCATTCACCTTTATAATTTTATCAAGAACTATATTCTTTATATTTTTATCTTCTGGTATGTTTCAACATTAAAACCTTAATCTGCATTTAAAGACATTCTTCAAATGATAGAATTCAAAAAACCACGAGGAATTAGCAAGATTTCTCTTCTTTACTTTTGACAAATGAGATTATGTGTTTCTATGAGCTTAAGCTCTTAATACTCATGAGAAAAAGGAGCTCGTCTGATAGAACTACTCCATATTCAGTCACTTTGAACAAATCCTTTGAGACAATATGCGAATAATGCCATCTTCTGTTCTTGGTTCTTTCTTTCTTTTTTGATGTTGTTCAAATACTCTTTTTTTTGTGAAAGGTAAAATATTATTATAATTATTCAAGCCTTTTAAACTGTTGAATCACTGTTCTCCGTTTTTTATATATTTTTTAAACTTAACAAAGGAATTATTTAGATGTTAAAAACATCAATTTCCTTGTCGTATTATTTGTAATTTTATTTGATAGGATCTAAACCAGGGGTGGCCAACCCAAATGATCTTGAAGGCGGCATATCAAAGCATATATTCCCATATTAGATTTAGGCCCACTATAGACATTTTTTTGAGTGAAAGATTGAAATATAATGATTTATTATTTCTTTGTGTTTACTATTATTCTTACATGTAAACATAGATAATATAATAATAGTGATACTAAACGCACATTGTGAAGAAATATATAACACTCAAAAATGAAATATAAAAAATATATAAATATAAACGAAATAAAAAAAAAATGGAATTATTAAAAAATATTTATTTTACTAGAGTTGATATTTGTTTCTCCACACTTTCATTTAGCTTTTTTGCAACTCGATGTCAATTTGGGTATTTGCACATCGTAATGGATGTTGTGTCGTTATATTTGAGCGTGTTTTGTGTTCAGTCAGTTTCATTTTCGAAAAAAAAAGGAAACGAAACGGTTCGCAGGGTGCTGTTAAACCAATAGCGCTAACAATTTGAACTAAGAGTCTGGTTGCTCTGTTATCAACAATCAGTTGCAAGCCCAGGATGGTCACTTTAAAGTGACACACAGAACTTCTTTTTATATTAGATGTCCGGCGATGAGCGCGCATCCTGAGTTCGCAGAGTAAATCATGAGTAGTAAATAAAGCTAGTAACAAAAAACTTAGAAGAATTATGTAAATTTAAAAATATATCATTTAAATTTAATTTTTTCAAAATTTAATTAGTTTGAAAAAAAAAAAAACAAATAATTTTTTTTTGTTCGCTAAAAATTAGAAATTCTTCTTTTGTCTATAATCGTTCTTTTAGAAATTATTGAATTTTTGTTAAAAACTGTTCTTCAAATGTAATGTTTTTCCCTTCTCAAATGTTGAAAAATGATGAAAAATTAGGCGAACTTGAAATCTGTAAAAAAAATTAGGGAAAATGTTTGAAATTCGTTAAAAAAAATTAGAAAATTTTTGAAATAATTTGTATTGTTCAATTCATACTTAAGATTAACTATCTTTTTGTATGCGTCCGAATTGATTTTTCTTAAGATTATATATATTTTTTTATATTATGGAATTTTATATGGTTTCGACTTAATTTAGTTTCTTTATAATTTTTAACAATTAATTAAAAGTGTGCGAAATTTTTTGAACTTGATAATATTGGGTCATATTTGCTAATATGTTAATAAACCAACTGAACAAATCTACTATTGGTCAGCTGCGAGTAATCAAGATTTCATGTCATTATACTTGTAAAACAAACTCTAATCAGAAATCAACAATTGAAGGAGTATTTAAACTAAAATGTGAGAAGTCACTCATAGAAAACTTTACTTTTAATTTTTTTTTTTTATAATCTAACTCGCGAAACAGCAGCAAAACTGTTTCTATAACAGGCAATAGAACCTTTTGAAATAACTATATTGAGATAGGCACGACGAATTAAAAAATTTAATAATTAAAATTTGATGAATTAAAAACTTTGGAGAAATATTAGCATCTATGAAGGAAAAATAAAAAGAAACTGAACGAAATGATGACAAACGAAACTATTGCCATATTAATTAGTGAAGGAAATTCTGAAAAACATGAGGCTTGTGTATATAAATTTTTTTTCTTCACATGAAATACTT
>BPLR01003549.1:0-100606 GCA_021605095.1 Caerostris extrusa | reverse complement strand
AGTTACGTATTACCAAAGGCCATTCATTAATACATTTTGAACTGTTATTTGAACCCATACTGTTTCCCTTTCTTCTTCAAAAGTATCTTCAGATAGTATCAAGTATCTTCAAGTATCTATCAGATAGTAGACAGTATCTTCAGACAGTTCAAGTATCTTCGATAGAGTATCTTCAGTTCAAATTTGAACTCAATGTGACGAGTGGCTCTATTTTGCAGCATTTTGAAAGTAAGTGGGACCCTGTGTTTTAAATCTCTGCGATTTGAAACACTTCCAGAAAAGGTAATTTCGGACGAAGTTGTTTTATTAGAGATGATTTGAGTCTAAAAATAGCTCTCGTTTAACAGTATCAGTGTGAAATTATAGTTTTTGTTCTTTGTGTTTTATAATGGTTTTTTACAATGTTTTTTAATTACAAGAGTTAAAAATTAAGAGATTAGAATACAAATTTGAACTGGGGAAAATGTATAGAATCTTTTTTGTTTTTTATTTGTAAATAAAAAATCAAAAAAAGGTAATTTTTTGAATAAAGAATTCTATGAAGCGATTTTAGGAATTTTATTGACTGAAAAAATTCAACCACCATTTAGACCCCCTTTCTTTGAAAGTGAAATTAATTCATTCATCCTTCTTGGACTTTGGGAAAATTAAAATTAAAATTTCTTCTAATTCATTTCGCATGAGTAGAGTAGTATAAGTTTTAAATGAGGTTGAATAATTTATCAAATTATAAATAATTTTTTTTATTGATTACAATGAAAGATTAAGATTTCATGTTTTTTGAAGAGAATATAATCTCTTCGAAATATTCGTAAATTTCTCATTCCAGATTCCATGTGTTCGCTTAATCATTGAGAAAAAAAAAATACTTCAAATTATTCGTTTTGTTTTGTTACTTTGCTAACATTTTTATTTCATTCATTAAATATCTAACTTATGAAAAACGTTTTCTGTAGAAAAATTTTAAATCTAGGGACATTTGATTGAAATACCGTATGTTTGTGTATATAAGCCTTTATTATTTCAAATTTTTCTCTGAAGCTAATTCACCGGTATAGGCTTGTACACGGGTATGCTAATCTCGAAAAAATCCCAACCAAAACGCTGTCGTTGCCAAAACGAAAAATCAGATGTTAGAGAAACTTGCCAGCGAATTGAACCTCAGTCCTAAATGCTCACCAGCGGCACACGTTGCCCTGAGCCACGAGTCGGGCTAGATTCAAATATAGTTACTGGTTCTAAAACTACTATCATTGGCATCTGGCGCATTACTTTACAGCTATTTGATTGAAAAAATATTTCACTCGTTCTTCCTGCTTGGCAACATTTCAACCTCATGGCGACATATTTGAAAGTTACAGAGATATTTTTCATGTTGGTTCATATATATATATATATATATATATATATATGGATATATATATATATATATATATATATTTATGTATATATATATATATATATATTTATATATATATATATATATATATATATATATATATATATATATATATATATATATATATATATACATATATGTATATATATATATATATATTATATATATATATTTTATGTATATATATATATATATATATATATATATATATATATATATATATATATATATATATATATATATATATATATATATATATATATATATATATATATATATATATATATATATATATATTTATGTATATATATATATTTATTTATATATATATATATATATATATATATATATGTATATATAAATATTCGGTTTATATATAAAACCGATTATGAATCTCATCCTTGGTTTATATTCGAAAATTTATAGTATATAAATTCTCATATAAATTGAATGATGTTGAATTTTCTTTAGATTTGAAATTCAAAATAACATTTAAAGGAAGCTTTTACGAAAAGATTAAATTTGTGCACGATTGTTACAAAGTATTCTTAGATCAATATTTAATACGATGATAACAAATCAATTACGTGAGTTCTTTCAAATGATACTAAGTAGATTAATCTCTTGGCAACGGAGCATGTCTGGATATTAAAGTCACTCAATTTTTTTAATGTTATCATTAAAGAAATCAGACTTTATTGGCTTCATTTTTTGTAAAAAAGTGGAGCCTTATTTCTCGATAAAAATTTGAAGAATAAAATTTCTAGTTTAATTTTATTCTTCAAACTATTTCAAGTTTTTTTGAAATGATTTAATTTACGTTTAAAAGCACATTACCAGAAAATTCTTTTTTAACTTGATAACTGAATTGCAGTTTTTAAAGTTAAGTAACAAAATATTACATTAGATGTGTAGATAATTGTATTTAATTTAAAAACATGAAATCCTGAAATCTAACGTTAAAATTTAATAACTTCAATTTTATTCCTTACTAAATATCCTCAGAATATGACAAAATAGTATTAAAATATAATTTATTATAACATATATTTATTAATAAGCAAGAAGCATTTTCAAGTTTTAATGTATTACATCATTTTTAAATAAATTTTGTTAATAAAAAAGACAAATATACATTTAAAAAAAAATTCACATGAATAACTTTTAAATTAGTTTTTTGTTTAACTATTTAATTAGAAAATTTTAATCTAAATATTCAATATAATATTAAATTCGAAATGTCTCCTTGACAATTTATAAATTTCAAGTAATTCAAAATTTTCTTATATAATATGCATAAAAAATTAAGCAATGCAATTTTTGCAATGTTTTGTAATAAATATTGAAACTGTGAAAAATAGACAGTGAAAAATTAAATAGAAAAAATTATAATGTTTAATTGTGCTACGTTTATTAAAAAGACTGGCATATTATTTTTAAAACGTTAACAATGATAATTTTTGTTACATTCTGAACAATACATAAAAAAAAGCAAATATAGTAGCTATTGGATATTTTTTACTAGTAAAGTGTATAATATTAGAATGATGCTTAAATATATATATATAATATAAATAAAAATATAAATAAATAAATAAAAAATATAAATATAAATAAATAAATAAAAACATAAATATAAATAAATAAATAAAAAATAAAAATAAATAAATAAAATAAAAAAAAAATAAAGTAATGAAATGACTTTACTTACCTGCCCCATCCTAAAAGAGGCATAGCTGCCCAGAAAATGCATATCCCCATATGGCAGCCAGCATTTGACAGTATCTTCGTATGTTAATTTACCCCCTGAAATAAAAAAAAGATCATTTTTTTAAAAAAAAAAAAAAAATTACCAAAAAAAAGTATTCAAATCACTTTAATTTCTATCTTCTTAAAAGTAATTCTTCTCCATACATGTAAAAAGTAATAATTGAACGACTTCAAAGCGATTTTTTAATCGCTTAACTTGAAAGCTTCGAATAGTTGCAACAGCTTGTGCTTGATTATTTCTTTCGCCATTTTTTTTTGTTATGGGAGTGAGTCTATTACATTAGATTGAGCTGAGATTTTTGTTTTCTTTTACAATTCAGTTATTAAGGAATGAGTTTGTCGATTTATGAGAGGAGCTAAATTTAAATATTGATTAAAGAAACTCGTTTTCGTAAGACTTTTCGAGAGGTGAAATTACTGTGGAATAATTTTATTTACTGTTCTTATTTTCTAGTTGGTACATAAATTAAACGAAATATAGTCTGACAATAATAAATCGTTATTGCAAAAACGGTAAATTGTATTTTAATATAAGCATGTTTAAATAATGAAGGTTAACTACTTTATTCATTTAGAAATGGAACAAATATCTTAAGAGTAAAATAATGATGGGGGCCATATGGCCTAGTGACTAGCGGTCTGGCGCTCGGTGTCACAGGCCTCGAGCTCGATTCCTGGTGGAGCAGTGGATATTTGTAGTGGTTCGGAATCCATTTTAAATTGTAGGTCTCGGTCCAATATGACTGTAGATTTGTTGAGCATAGGGCTGACAACCGAACCACATAAAAAAGAAAACATCTCCTATCTCGAAATGTGCAAGTAGGCAGAGGGCCTTGGCCCAACATGAGGTTGTTGCACTAATTAAAAGAAGAAAATAATAGTACATGTATGACTGTTTTCTGCTAAATTATGCAATTAAAAAAGTTTGAATTTTCTTTTAGGTTGATTGTGAAAAATTCATAAATGCAGTATGCTTTATTTGACGACTAATTATTTTCTATTTGATTGAAAGTCTTCAAAAAAAAAATGTTTTTTGCAGAATTTGTAATATTTTGATTAAAAACAACGTAACATAATAGAAAGATTTCTACAAATCATAATTTAATACTAAGAGATTTTTTGAAATTAATGCGTTGTAATATCAATTCATTATAACTATTGAGAAACTTTTTCTACACTAAATAATTTATTAGGAATAATAAAATATTCAAAGTTATTATTGTAATTATTGCTTTGCTTTGTAGAAAATGATTGACATGTTTGTATCAACGTCTTCTCTCAATAATAACAATTCGATAATCCTATTCACCTTATGTTCGCCCTTTTTGGAAGCCAAAAATTCTACTTTCGTGAAAGTTTCAAAGATGAAGATCACGCAGTATTTAACTAATTTCATTTCGGCTTTAAGGGCAATAACATCCATATCTGGCCCTAACCTTTACTAACAGCATTACGTTAATATTGCAATATTACTTAATTATAATTACATATTTAATTTCACTGTAAGTTATTTTGCGCATGAATAGTGTGACCAATCTTCTCATTTTAAGCAAATCCATCATGTATTAAGGTAGCTTATCTCGTTGCCCGCAAGCAGAGTTTTTGGATGCCAAAATATTCCGCTTTCAGATCTTCTAGATAATCTTTACTAACAACATTACGTTAATATTGCCTTATTACTTAATTATAACTGCATTATTGCACTGTAAGTATTTACTAAAGGCATGAATATTTGTGACCAGTTTTCTCATTTTAAACGGGTCCATCACTTATTAAGGTAGCTTATCTCGTTTCCCGCAAGCAAAATATTCCGCTTACAGACAGAGAACAAGTACTGTAAGGATATAAAAAAATGTCGCTAAAAATAAAATTAAAAAAAATCTGTCCATATCTCCTAGTAGCATGGTGATAATGGCATGCATAATACATCTCAGACTTATGTAAATCCACCAAAAAATAACACAGCACTCAAAACTGCAAAGAAATTGCCGTCAGGGATCTTAACAAAGAATATTAGACATCTACAGATGCTGAGTTTTAAAAAATATAAAATAATGATAATAATAATATTTGGTGTAGTAGCCATTTTTAAAAGCCTTATAAATATTCTAATAGGTGAAAAAACTCAGTTTATAATGGTTTTATTGATTGAAATGGAGTTTATTAATTTTACCTAAGAAACAGAAGTATTTAATGAATATTCACTTATTTCTTACGACATTACGAGCACAAAAAGGGAAAGAACGGAATTCAAACATTTTCACACTAATAATTTGAATCATATATTTTGTATAGCATTTAATTTATTTTTATATTGAATTTATTTTTGTGACGAATGCTCTCATAGATGGAGTATGAATAAGTTGTGTACGAGTCATAAAACCGCAATTGTTAGTCGTAGTTCTTAAAGCAATGCTAATTAACCAAGTAAATTTTGAGAAATTTTTGCAAAGAATTTCATTCTTATTTGAAATCAACACCAAAAATATTTAATAAAATTTGTTCCATGAAATATATATATAAATACCACATAAATTAATTATTTTTATGCCTCCATTTCTGTGTTTTTAATAAATAAAAACTATGAAGAAATAGGCGTTTTTCGAATGCACATACAATAACGTAGATTTAGTGGATGTTCAGTTTTGAGGAGAAAAAAAGTCATAGGGTAATAATAATAGTAATGAGGCACATAATTAACTCCAATTGTCTAAAATTAAATCTGATTACTCCCATTAATTGTGACGTATTTTTAAGCTGGAATTCAAATCTATTATCTGCCCTTTTTAAGAAAATGTTCGTTGTGTTGAAAATGCTATCTGAAATCAACTCCGAAGATATTTAATGAAATTTGTTCTATGAAATATATATAATTATCACATAAATTAATTATTTTTAAGCGTCCATTCTCGTGTTTTTTATTAAATAAAAACTATGAAGAACTAGGCATTTTTGAATACACACGCAATAACCTAGAATTAGTAGATGTTCAACAGAAACAAGTACTATAAAAAATTTTTTAAAGTCAATTCCTACTTTTTTTCACTATAGCGCTGAAAGTCCTTTATAAAAATTTTCATTCATTTTTTTTAAGTTTATCTGGCGCCATCTATTATTAGATATATGCAATTTAAATCTAAAAAAACTAAAATTAATTAATTTAATTTAATTACTGAATTAATATTTGAAAAAACTGTATTAACATCCAGGGTCATCCACTACAAATTAAAAAAAAAAAAAAATGTATTTTATCTTGAGTGGATGAATAAAAAGTATTTTATTAACGATTGTAGGTTTGAACAAGATATATATAGGGAGAGTGTGAGCTAATTGGAGGAATTGAAAGAGAGAAAGGAGAGAAAAAAATAAATGGTCACATTAGTAATGGAAAGACATCATTAACTACAAAACTCAAAGAATAAATTTGGTTCCTCTCCATTAAATTTGGACGTACTTTTAAACCGAGATACAAATCTATTATCTGCCTTTTTCGTGTGTTATGTTGAAAATGCTATTTGAAATCAATACCAAATATATTTAATAAAATTTGTTCTAGGAAATATATAGAAATACCACATTAATTGATTATTTTTTACTTCTCCATTCCTCTGCTTTTATTAAATAAAAACTATGAAGAAATATGCTATTTTTGAATACACATGCAATAACCTAGAATTAATAGACGTCCCATTATGAAAAGAAAAAAATAAATAAATGGCCACATTAATAATGGAGGCGCATCATTAACTCCAAATCTCAAAGAATAAATTTGCTTACTCTCCATTAAGTTTTGACGCACTTTTTACGCTGAGATACAAATATATTATGTGTCCTTTATAAGAAAATATTTGTTATTAATGCTAAAAGGTTGATGCATTCCATGAAATTTATTATTTATGCAACAGTTTTTATATTTAATGACAGGAACCTGTCCCTGGATAGTATCTATTTTGCTTAGAGTGCTTATGTATTTCATTATTTACTTTTTCTTCTTAGATTTCTTTCTGTCGAAGTATTTTTTGTCAAATCTCATTTCCGTCTTTTATTTTGTCACAAAAATAACTACATTAAAAATAACTACATTAAATCCAAAATTACGTTTCATAAAAATGTCATCTTTTAAAAACATTTAATATAATCTTTAATAAAAATAAAATTTGTAATTACTTGGAGTATTTTAATAAAAATAAATAGCATATATCTTCTTTGCAAATCTAGGAAATTAAATAAAAATGTCTTTGATTTTTACTAATAAATCGAAAAAAGTATTGAACAAGACCGAAACTCAACATTCGCCATGTTCATATAAATAAATATTTAATTCTAAAGAAACAAACTTCAAGCAGTTAAACATCCGTAAGAAGGAATTCGACGTCTTTAAAAAGTCAATTTAAGAAAGAAACTCATAAATATTAAATGAAAAGCAATGAAGATTCAGATTCGAATAATTTTCGATTCGTTCAGGAAAAAAAAAAAGAAAAGAAAACATTTTAATTCAACGTATGCTGTTTTAGAGTTATTTGTTTATTAAATAAAATCAATGTTCCTTTTAGTTATTATGAGTTTTTTAAAAGGAACAAATTAAAAACAGATGGAAAAATTTGCCTTTGATATTTGAAGGAAAGATTTTAATTTCAAAATAAAGATATTTCAGAAAGTATTTGCTTATTTATGGAATTTCTTTATGAGACTAAAGATATTATTTATGTAATTAATTATTTCTCTATTTTAAAAATTCGAAATTTTTGAATTTTTTTTGGTAAATTTGAATTTTACTCATTTCGGTGAAGCAACTTTTATAATTATTTTCTAATTTAATTTTTTTCATTCTTTACAAAATTTAAGAAAAAAAATAGAGAACCGTGATTGTGCAAAAATTAATTAATTAATTTACAAAATTGTATGCATATTATCTAAAACACCTCATTTAAAACTGAACTGGTTTCGATCTTCAAGGAATTAATTAAAAATACCGACATTCAATCCAACATGTTTAAAATTTGCATTTGACTTTTTAATGTCATCTTATACCATGTTACCTACTAACTTTTTTATAGTGTAACGTCTCGGCCTATATTAGACCTATAACGGCTTCAAGAAGAGGGCCATTTTCAGGCTGATGAGAAAGCTTTAAATTTTATTTACAAACATTATATATATATATATATATATATATATATATATATATATATATATATATATATATATAATTACATTAGATATACAAGTGAATTTCACTCCAAGTTCGGAGATTTTTAGGGTTCTCGAGTCTACGATAAATCTAAACACCTGATCTGCGACAGACTTTAAATATCACACGACGTGATTAACGAAACCACAAGGGGTTCACTTTAAAAACAGGCGGTAAACTTCGGCCTATTCAGTCACTTCAGAGAAAAAAATCTGGTTAACTGGTTGCAGAACTTTCTTCTTCTTCACCAAAATCTCTTTTTAAGACAATCTATCAAGGGGGTGGGGTCAGCTTCCCTCACTTTTCATTTGAGTAGACATTTCTCAGCTCGTGGTCTATCGCCCATCACGATGAAACAACTCATAGTATATCATATTCAATCTGTAGTTGTTTTCGACTTGTGAAGTTAGCACAGACATTCGATACACACCTCTTAGACATGATACCAAATAACTGCCAATTTGAATGATAAGTTGTTCTCATTAGTACAAAACACTAATTGCATGCAATGCAACTACTACCAATGACAAAGCTTATCTGCTGTCAGATTTGAGAGATGGGTTTATTACATATTTTTCAAATACCATACATTCTTCTCTCCTGGGAATGAAATGCAAAAACTCTTCTCGTGAGAAAAAATGTTACAACAGTATAATTATGGGAACACGTATGTGTTACAATAAGAGAAAGATTTTTAAGGAAAATTGTTTCTCATTTGCGTATAGTAAAGAAAGGACATATAAGCAAAACCTCAACATAATACGTTAATCAGTTATTATTGATGTATTACAGGCCTGTTAAATAATGATTACAGTGTAATCATTAGCTAAGCCTAACTAATGTTAACTTCTTCAATCTAATGATTACAATGTACAACGAACACCAGGCAGTCAGAATCGGGCACTCATTATCCGATATTAAGTTACTCTTATTACTATTTACTATTTTTTTAGTTAATATTATTACTATTTACTATTTTGACTATTTACGATTTTTTTAATTACTATTAGTACTATTACTATTATTATTATTTTTCCTATTGAGAGAATTTTAAGATGTATTTTCACTATAACATATTTTAAAAGTTGTTAAAAACATTTTTATTAAGGATTTTGATAATAACTTTTATATTTGTTTAACTATAAACTTTACTGCTTTATTAAAATGAATAACCTTACGGTTTTATTTGAAAAGTATATATTGACTTAAATTCCAGGTAGAATCTTATGTAATTTAAATATGTAAATATTTCTTTCCTTTCTATGCCAAAAATTATAGTTTTATTATGGTTTTGCGAACTTCATTTACATTTGTCATAATTTTGTTATATTTGCTTAACTTTTTACATTTGTTGTGACTTGGGATTAAAACTAGACTTGTAAACAATTTTTAATAATATTTGAAAACTGCTTTATGTAAATAAAATATTAGTATATGTTTACGAAAAATAATTTTAATAAGGCCAATTTCATATTAACAAACGAAAAAAAAATAAAATAAATAAAAGCTTTTTTCAATCATATAACAAATTTCATTCAGATCAATAACAGAACAAATCTACGATAATAATTTTTACGCTTAATTTTAACTCTTCAAATATTGATAATTCAGGATTTTAAAATCATGCAACTTTAAAAATATATTTCTTGATTTAAGTATTACTTTTATTATTCCTAATTGAAAGATGCGTTTTAAAATTGGATCGCTTTGATGAATTTGGATAAACATTTTTTTTAGGTAAAAAACCTGTTTATAAATTCATAATTAAAGTAAGTGAATCATTGATTTTGTTGAAAAATGACACAGGATATGAAAATTAAATAAAGTGAACAAATAAAAAGAATCAAAGAATTTGAATTGAGACTTATAAATGTGTGTTTAATTTCACACGAAATTTAACTTTGAAGATGAAGTTTTTAAAAATTTTAATAAATGTTAGACTACATGGAAGTTTTAAAGTTCTTAGAATTCCATTATTTTCAAAAATTAATATTTCACTTCGTATCTTTATATTTATTGACACTTTACTCATAATTTTGAAATGTAAATTTTATAATTTATTTCATTTATTATTATTATATTCCTGTTTTATTTTGGTATCAAATTACAAGATATTTAATTATTCTTTTAAGAAGTTTTCAAGAATTGAAAAAAAATGTGACTGGATCTGTTCAACCCACCACTGGGCCTAATGAATGAAACATATGCTACGCTATTTTGTTGCTATGTACATATTTGTTAACTATTTTGCTTTTAACTGTTATTAGACAAGTTATTATTGAATGTTTTTTGCTTTGAAATCATATACCGTGATTATCATTCGTATTCAGTAATCGTGGTTGCGGAGAAATGAACAGTAGTTTCATACTACTGTGCCCAAAAAGTAAAAGACCAATTGTTTTTCAAAAACTCTTTATTTATTTTTCCAAATTTATTTCATCGCCTTCAAAAGTAATCCCGTCCGGACACAATGCACTTAGGCCCACTTTTTTCCAATCCTCAATGCATGCTAAAAGTCATCGACAGGGATGGCCTTCAAGGAGCACGGCGATTCACGTTGAATCTCTTCAATCGACTGAAAACGTTGTTCCCGGGTGGTCTTTTGAGTTTAGGGGAATAGCCAGAAGTCGCACGGTGTGAATATGGTGGCTGTGGAATGTTATGGGTTTAATTTTTGGCGAAAAAGTCCCGAAGAATCAATGCAGTGTGAGCTGGCGCGTTCAGTATTTTCGGTATCAAACAAGATTTGTCGTGCTTGTGGCCCAAAATGGAATTGACAGATCCTTTCTAAATTCCAACATCATCAGTAGGTCTCTAATTGTAAACCGACGGTTTGCAAGCATCAAATCTTTTAATTTTTTGGACGTGAGCTTCATCTGTTGAGGTTGATGGTTGACCATAGGGCGATATAGGAATGCTCACCGAATGCCTTCTGCAACATTCTATACGTTTCCGCAAACAAAATTTTTATGCAACTTCTATGTTCAATTAATTCAGACATTTCAAAAATCGCTGGTATCAGCTTTAGCGTCTGACAAAGCCAAGCGTAATTCAAATACTAATGAATATTTTACGACAAATTTCGCATAGATGTCAAGGACAGTGCCAGCAACTTAAAAAAGAAAAATAAATGAAATTCCATTAGCTCTTGGAATTTTAAATTGAAAATTGGTCTTATATTTTGGACACAGTATTAATGTAATATTTAATATACAAATATGTAGTATAAAATAACATTTTAAATATGCAAGTATGAAACGAGTGTTTATCTCAATTTTAAAGTTGTTGAGAGTAAGGTAATATAACAATCACATTGTAGATTTCTTCTATTATACACACTGAAACGAAGGTTTGTTGATTGAAATACATGATATAAAATAACTGCAACATTTTCATTTGTTAACATTGGATCAGTTGCAATAAATTGTTTTTCGAAAGGGCATATAATTAGGTTTCAGTAAATATAAATTATTTTCAAATAATATTCTTAAAAATATTGTTGAAATTAGTTCTCCAATGTTTACAAAATTGTAATAAAATGGTTTTTTTTTTTTCAATTTTCTTATACATATTTTCAAGTCGGATACAAGGAAAACAGATATTGTCAAAAAGTTTTTCATTAGTCGTCTTTGCTTAAAATACTATATTCTTTAAAGTCCTTGTTGTAAGAAAAAATTAAAATTTTTAAAAAGGCATGAATTAATTCATCGTGTTTAATACTTGAATAACATTCAAAATTATGATTAATCAATAATTGTGAAAACCCCTTTTTATAAAGTTCGTAATCTTGTAAGTTGATAATACTCATTTATGTACAATTATTGGTTAGAAAAGCGATCTGAAATGTTTATTATTTATGTTAAACTGGAAACTAGCTTACAATAGTTAGTTTAATGGTAAACTAGAGTACAATAGTAAACTTCAACTAATTACAATTAATTCAAATTTGTTCTATTTTTCTGCTATATTATTTCGAAACTGTATTTATTATCGAATTTTATTCAGTTCAACAATTTAAATTTAATTTTTTCGTAGGCTATAATTATATGTTATCAAATTATATTAAATATAATCATGGAAAACCAAAACCTACACCTTAGATTTCTGTTTGGTATCAAAACAAACATAGAAATGTATAATCCCATATTATTTTGAGATACATTATATGGGTATCCTCATTTGATTAAAGTTGTCCACATCATTTATGGAGTTATAACGAAAGTTCTGTCCGTTTTCGAGATTGAAATAAATTTTTTGTCAAAAATATATTTATTTAATTAAGATAGTCATAGTCATTCTTTTCACTAAAGATTTGTTTTCCCATCAGCTTTTCAATTCCTTTTTAATAAAATTTATTTGAATTTTTGCCTTGAGAAACGAATCCTGCTTCATTTTAACCTTTTAACTTGTAGTCAACGAAAGTATTGCAAAAGTTATTCTGTAATAAAATTAATTAAAAGTATTGAAAAGTTATTCTGCTTTTATAAAAAGATAGTATTTCAAGTAGCAAGGTCGAGAGAATAAGGTGAAGGAAATACTTGTTTCAAAGTTAAATTCTTCTAGGAGATCGTTAGCCACTTTTGCAGTTTGGTATTTGGCATAGTTTTGCTGAAATATAACTCCTTTCCTGCCATGCAAAATGTTTTTCTGCTGATATTAAATTTCAGTGGCTATTGTCTGATTGTCATCTAGCAATTTATGAACTTGGACATGTTCGTTTAAAAACTAGTTTTAATGAACACTTCCGAGCATACTATCTGAACAGACATAAGATTATTCCTTGAATGGAGGCTATTTCGAGGCTGTTAGAATGGTCTTTAATGATGACAAGACACCAATTCAGCACTGTCAACAGCATAATAGAGGATCCATTGTTATATCATGCATGGCTAGAGTTGAATGGGTGTTATCATGTACTGTTCAATTATCCTTTTTTGCAAACAGACAGAACTTTCATTATAATCTTATAAATGGGATTAAATGATTAAAAGCAGTTCTACTAAAATAAAAATTAAATGTTCTGGTTTTACAACATTCTTCGTTCGTTCCTTCAACATCATGCTTTGAACTGGGGGTATGGAGGGAGGTAAGAGGAACCTGGGATATCTACGACTGACCGGAGGAATGGTATTCCGTGCCGGGCAGTGCCAGGGCAGCGAGGTAGAGCAGCAGGCGGTTCTTACTAAGACTAATCCGGCAAGCTATCAGGTATCTGTCTAGTGCCAGGAGAG
This sequence comes from Caerostris extrusa, assembly GCA_021605095.1. NCBI lineage: Eukaryota > Metazoa > Arthropoda > Arachnida > Araneae > Araneidae > Caerostris > Caerostris extrusa. The sequence goes on along the minus strand of BPLR01003549.1, from coordinate 87,015 downwards.
CTTAAGGTGCCGATGTGTGCCGAGCCGAATAAGAAACCCATGAATGCGTACCACTGGCAGCCACCGTCGCCGAAAGCCACCTGCAAAAGACAAAACACGTGCCACAGTTAGAAACAACCATCGATTGCTCGTTATCATTCTGCAGAATAAAAAAAAGTAATATATAAAAAAAAAAAAATTTTAAGTCAATTCCTACTTTTTTTCTCTATATTACAGAAAGTCCGTTATAAATAATTTTCATTCATTTTTTAAGTTTATTTGGCGCCATCTATTGGTAGATAGATACATGCAACTTTAATCTAAAAAAACTAAAATTAATTAATTAACTTTAATTACTGAGTTAATATTTGAAAAACTGTGTTGACATCCAGTGTTATCCACTACAAGTTCGAAAAAAATGTATTTTAACTTAAGTGGATGAATACAAAGTATTTTATTAACGATTGAAAATTTGAAAAGATATATATAGGGAGTGTGAGCTAACAGAAGGAATTGAACAAGTAATATTTAAAAAAAATTAATGTGAATTTCTACTTTTTTTCACTATATTGCAGAAAGACCTTTATAAATAATTTTCATTCCTTTTTTTCAAGTTAGAAGAAATTCTCCCTTTCTCTCTCACATACACTTTCCATCTCTCTCACTAATTTATTCACATGTTTCATTTTCATTTTGTTCCCTCCTTGACTCAGACTAGAACCCAGAATGAAAAAAAGAATATGAAAAAGAAAATTTTTTTCCAGCGATCTAATTTTTTACTTCCGCCACTGATTTTATTTATTCCCTAAATTCATATCCTGCTAAATATCTTATAGATAAATTTTTTTCTTCCATATAAAACTAAAATTAATTAATAAAATTTAATGATTGAATTAATTTTGAAAACTGTATTAACATCAAGTGTCATCCACTACAAGTTCAAAAAAATGTATTTGAACTTGAATGGATGAATAAAAAAGTATTTTATGAACGATTGAAAATTTGAACAAGATATATAAATATATATGGAAAGAGGGGAACTAATAGTAGGAATTTAATAAATAGAGCTTTTTCAAGAATTTCGTTAATAATGGGAAACATTCTTCTTTTAGTTTTATATATTATGTAACATAACAAGAAGACTATTAACTCATTATTCTCGGATTATCCTAAGTATTTTTTCTTTTCTCAATTTTTTTTTATCTTTTGGAAACACCATTAGGAAAACATCATAATTAAAAAAACTCACTATAAATAAAATAAAGAAATGCTTTTTAGAATTTCATTAATCATGAGAACTATTATTCTTTTAGTTTTAATATTATGCAAAATAAAAAGAAGACTTAATTCTTTAACGGATTATCCTAAGTAATCTCGCTTCTCAACTTTTTTTTTTTACCATTTTGAAACATCTCCAATCAAACAATGTAATTAAAAATAACTATCAGCTGCTTACCATCATTTTTCAGAATAAATAATATTGGGCGTTTTAGAATTTCATTAATAATGGGAACTATTATACTTTGTTGTTATATCATGTAAAATAAAAAGAAGACTCAATTTCTTAACGGATTAACTTAAGTATTCTCGTTTCTTATATTTTTTTATCTTTTGAAACACCAAATTGTTAAACATGCAAAGTTTAAAAAAACTTGAATTGAAAATGAATATTTTCGCCTCACCTAGTAATATTCTAAGTCAAACATAAATTTACGCATATAATACATCTGACAATAGTTATTTTATCTGGATTTCATATTGTTTTTAGAGACATTTGACTCAATATTCTTCAGTACCCAAAATTTTTTTGTGTTTATAAGGGTAGACGATAGTCCATGGATCTTATTATAGAGTGATGTAAATGCGTCGAAAATTTTCTAATTATCGTTAGACTTATTCCATGAGCAGTTGTCAGTTTTCTTAAAGGTATGCAATTTCTTTTTATGATTCCCGAGAAAGCATTCTCATTTCATAGAGAGGAAACGTTGATACACTTTCATATAATGCCAACAGTACTCCTTACAATGAAAAAAATATAACATTTGCGATTCAATTGATATCAAGTTGATATCAAAAATAAATTCATGTTAATAAATTCATGTTACTAAATTATATTTATTTATTTTTTTATAAATTCATGTTAATAATTTCTTAAGTTTTAAAACCTAATACTGAGTGGATATTAATATTTATGTATTTTGTAATGATACAGACATGTTCAGAAGAATCTGTTATTTTATGAAGGTTAGCATTCAAAGTTAGAAAAAGAAATTTTAATGAAATTATATTTGATGGCTTTTTGGAAATGGATCAATAATGGTTTTTAAAAAAGTGTTGAAATATTAAATTAGCAATAAAATGAATAGAATTAATATGTTATATTTAATAGTAAAATCCATTAATAAATAATTTTTATATTTAGCTGATGAAAAATATTTTCATCTCTTTAAATGTGTTCACAAAAATCTCATGTTAACTCATAAATCAAAGTCAATGCTATGTTATCTTTTTTATTAAATGTTAAATTAATTTATCCTTGTTTAGTTTTTAAAACATAAATTTTAGAATAAAAACATATGTCACAAATTCTTTTTAAACGAGAATGTAGTAAAAACTTTTAATTGTTATTGCATTTATTTAGAAAAGATAAATTCCTTAATGATTATTAATAATTTAATTAATTATTTAATAATTATTTTTCATTTATTTAGAATACTGATATATTAGGGTGTTTCAATATATTAGGGTATTAACCTTATATTAGGTGTAGAAATACCTTCCACTTCAATGTGTATAAAATTGTATATTTTATTTTTATGAAAGTCCTAAACAAAATGGTAATTTCAAAAGAAAATGGCTATCGGGAAAAATATAGTAGGAAATGTTTAATACATTTATATTAAAAAATCAAAAAAAAAATTATTCACAAAAATTAAATTAGTTTTAAATTAATAATTCAAATAATTAATTGATTAATTTTAATTAAATAATAATTAACACAATTATCAGTAGTAATAATAATAATTATATTATTAATTATTAATTAAAAATTTATTTCAATTTTATTAGTAATAATTTATTTTAATAATTAGTAGTAATAATAATAGAGAAATATTATTATTAATTAATTAATTAAAAATTTATTTTAATTAAATCAATTAATTTAAACTAAATTTTTACAGAAAACATCTCATTTTTTTGAATTCTTTTTTCTCATTTTTGAAATAATATAATTAAAAAATAAAATGGATATCATGAAAAAAAAAATATTAGAAGTAAAGAAATGTTTTATTTCCATATGCAAGAAAAAAAAAAAAAAGAAGAAGAATTTTATAAAAAAATTATTTAAAAAAGTAATTACATTTTTAAATTAATAATTAAATTAAATAATTTAATTATTAATTTAATTAATTTTAATTTAATAATAATTAATTTAATAACAATAATAATAAATGGAAATTAATTTTAAATTAATTTTTTCACAAAAGACATCTCATTTTTGAATTCAAATGGTGAACAATATTTTTAAGAATTTGCATTGTGTAACGTATGAATAATTTTTACCATCTATTGTTTTATTTTTACTTATAACCCACCCATAAATTCATAAATCAAACTATAAATGAGTAAATGAGTTAATTTCTATAAAATTCACCATGCATTCATGCGAAATTAGAAGAGAATGCAAAATCTTTTGAGCAAATAGAATTTCTGTTTTATTCTTTTGGTCCAAACGGAAAATCAATTTTCAGCATTATGAAAGTGGTTGAGTGTGATAAAGTTGCTCTGCTGGATAAGAATTAAGGGAAGATAGAAAATTTCTCGTGGCATATTTAAAAACGGTTAAAGTCGAAAATGGCGACGAACAGAATATAAAAAGAGAAAAGAAAAAAAAAAAATTAGTTCGCTACTGTTTGTTTTATATTTAGGATAAAAGCAAAGAGCTAAAAGTTAAAATTTTTGAAATGCATTAGATTTCGTGTAACAAAAATTTCTACAGACATTATCATGCATTAAAAGTATACTGAATAAATGAAAAGAAATTCTACAATTGCTCAAAGGATTGCTGTTCAAATAAATTGAAGAATTGATATGTTACTTTTAATACTTTACTTTTAATAATTTAATACTTTTTAATTATATATTTAAGTAGGATAAAAGCAAAGAGTTAAAAGTCAAAAATTTTTAAAATGCATTAGATTTCGTGTTACAAAAGATTCCATAAGATATTAATATGTATTAAAAATATACTGAATAAATGAAAAGAAATTCTACAATCGTTCAAAAGTTGGCTGCTCAATTAAATTGGAGAATTAATATGTTAGTAATAGTTATAAATATTAATAGTTATATGTTTAATAATATACATTAATAGTAATATCCTTTTAATTTTCTACACTTTAACATTGTTCATATTTGGCTAATTTTGCTTATAAAAATTATGTGAGTTATGCTGTTTTACAATGCGAATTTACTAAATCTGGTAAAATTAAAATTGTTCCATGAATCAACAACAATTTGTAATGATCCGATTCGGAATCCACTTAAAACTGCAGGTCCTGGTCCAAATGTGGCTGTAGAGCGTTTTGGGCCTAGTGTTGTGAATCCTCCCCTTAAAAAAAACATGTCTTCGGTCTCAAATCTGTCATTAGGCAGAAAAAGCCTTGGCCCACCATGGGAATGTTGCCAAATGTGATAATGATGATGTAAATTGTAAACTAAAAATTGATTATTCAATTGTTGTTGGTTTTAATTATTATTATTATTATTATTATTACCACCAGCAGCTATTGATTCAGTGCTGTGGCACTTGGTGCCACATGTTTCGAGTTTGAGTCCCGGCAGTGCCATGGGATGCTTGTAGTGGTTGAATCCATTTTAAACTTTAGGTCCCGGTCTAATATGACTGTAGAGCGTCACGGAGCCAAGTCCGACTTCAACCTACGGGTGCTCCATCTCAACAAAAGCTGACAACCTTCACTCCCCATGAATAGACTACTCATGGGCTGTCCGTCCCCACACCAGATGCATGATTAATCACAGAACCGATATCACTATGCAAATCACAAATCTTTCTAACTATCAGAGAACTCTTGGACATCATTTATAACTTAAAGTCCATTAAAGATGTTTTATACTAAGCTAGGTAATTTGAAGATGTTTTTTTTTTGTAGGTAGGTGGTTCCCCAACTGGGAATACGCGATGGAAGTGATTAGCTAAAATAATAGTCTAGAAAATAAAAAACAATTTGAAATATTTACAATCTGTTTTATATTGGCAGAATGTATATATTTATAAATAAATGTATTCAACGACTCTTTGAATAACAAGTAATATAAAAAAATTCATATTTTTTTTTTTCTCTATTGCAGATAGTCCCTTTATAAATAATTGTCATTCATTTTTTTAAGTATATTTGGTTTACTCATTGGTATATACATGCAATTTAAAATTTAAAAACTAAAAATTAATTAAATAAATTTAATAAAACTGTATTAACATTCAAAGTGTCATCCACTACAAGTTCAAAAAATGTATTTTGAACTCGATGATGTGAATAAAAAGTAGGCTTATGAACAATCGAAAATACAACAAATATATAGGGAGCGTAAAAGAGCTAATAGAAGGAATTGAAAAAGAATTAATAGGCGTTAATTTAGTAATTACTTCTTTCAGTGGCTGTGAAATCTACACCAATAATCATATCACATGATTATGGATTCGATCTTTATCTTTTCATTTTGTTGATCTTTTTCCTTTCATATAAGTATAAAAGTCATCCTTTTGAGAAGACAGCCTGATAGATTTCATAACTAAACTGGAAACCAACATAGATAAACTATTTTTTTGTATAGAGACATGTGATGGAGCTATAACGGAAGAGAAAACTCATATATGAAAGTTTATAATGGTTCATGAGCGGCCTTATGGCCAATTGATAGCCCTATGGTCAGTGGTATATTGGAAATGCTACAGGTTCAGTGCAGGTGCAATAGATGTTTGTAGTGGATTGGAATCACTTTAAACTATATGGAGTCTGGTCAAGAAATATGACAGGTATAACCCAACCGTACCGGGAAAAAGAAAACATTTCTTTTCTCGAAATCTGCCAGCAGACAGATGACTTTAGCCTACTAAGGGATGGTTGCACCGATGAAGACTTTGTAGCTCTACAACTATTTTGTACACACTTTTGAGCTGAGTGGATGGGACCTACAGTTTAAAGTGGATTCTGAACCACTACAGACATCCATTGCCCTCCCGGGACTCGAACCCGAAACCTGTGTTACCGAGCGCCAGAGCGCTAGCCACTCGGTCATCAGGCCCATCAGTAATGAAGAAAAAAGTGCAAAAAATGACTAGAGTCACAAACCAAGATATATAAGAGCGAAAAATTTTATTACATTATCTTAGGCCATATTATTATAATTATGTAAATTTTATTACATTATTACATTACTATGTTGGGGAATCCTTTTTGTTTCTAATTTCATCAGATCAGAGTTGTATTCTCTACATTGAAATACTTCAGGATATTTTAATCTGTGAATAAGAGTTGCTGAACTTATTTTTTGAGGATGAGCTGCATATCAAACACCATCAAGAGAAACCTCGCCACTAAAAAATATTTATTTTTGAAAAACGCGCTCTCTGCGATATTAAAAATTTCCATGATAAGTCTTTTCCATGATATTAAAAATGCCGAGCGCCATTCATTCACTCATACTCAGGTTTCTTATTATTCACATATTTGCTGTTTTGAAAATAATCTCATGGATATTTTCTGCAAAGTTAAAAGGAAAGGAAAAAAAATGGCGTTTCCAACTGTTTGGCAAAATTGTAAGAGTGAAAGATGTACTGTTTCTGTGCTAACCTAAATGGACCTACAGTTTTTACGTGGGATCCGACCCACGAACAAACATCCATGTCGTCATCAGCATTCAGAGCATGAACCCTGCGGAACCGGTTTAGAGGGTAAGGTTGCCAACCCTACGCTCAACACTCTACGAGTTATATTAGACCTAGGGGGCCTGATGGATGAGAGCACTAATGCTCGGCGCCACCGGTTCGAATCCCGGCGGTGCCACAGACGTTTGTAGCAGTTTTTTAAAGCTGTACTCCCTGTCTCATATTACCGTAGGCGTCTTAAGAGCCCAATCAGACTTCTCACTCATCAGTCTCAAAATGTAAAAGAACAACTCAGCTCTAGGCACTGATGTGGTGTGGTGTTTGTAGTGAAAAGTCATATTAGACCGGGACCTACGATTTAAAGTGGATTCAAACCACTACAACATCAGTGGCCCTATGAACCCGAAACCTGTGGTACGGTGCCAGCATAAGTTACTCGGACATCAGGCTCCCAACGTCTATATGACTGTAGAGTGTTGGGCGTATTGTTGACAACCCTACCCTGTAAAAGGAAAACAGCTCCTGTCTCGAAATCTGCCAGCAGGCTGACGGTCACCATCGGCGATTGCACTAGTGCAAAAAACTATTTTAGTGCGAAAAAACAAATAAAAAATGTCTGGCAGAGTGACAAACCGCGGTAAATAAGAGCGAAAAACTTTCGGAGAATACCTCATCCAAGGCAACCAATATTGTGGATCTTTTGTCTCTAATTTCATGGATAATTTTATGGGATCATTTATTATTCTATACTGAAATACTTCAGGATATTTTAATCTGTGAATAAAGTTGCAGAACTTATTTTTAAGGATGAGCTCCACATCAAACACCATCATAGAGACAAACCTCACCGTTAAAAAAATATTTATTTTTTAAAACAAGTTCTCTGCGATAGTAAATAATTCAGGATAAAATTCCTTTCGCGATATTAAAAATGCCCAGCGCCATTCATTCGCCATACTCAGGTTTTCTTATTTTCCCATATTTGCTGTTTTGAAAATAATCTCATGGATATTTTATGTAAGGCCTGAATGGCCAAAAAAAAAATCGCGTTTTCAACCCACGGTTTTCGGGTTCGTCCCGGAGGTGCCATGGTTGTTTGTAGTGGTTCGGAATCCTTTTAAAAAGTATGTTCTAATAAGATCGTGGGGACGCGTTGCGAGGGCATTTGTTACCCGCGTCCGTGGCTTATCTTCAAATTACACACGCCCCCTGGGTCATGCAAAGTAAGACGTCTGCGCAGCAGTTAAGGTAAACACCAAGGTTGGGCAAAAATAAGGCATTCAACACCAAGAAAAAAAAGTTATTTTAATGTTGAAACTTGATGAAAAATGTACTGTTTCTAATACGACTCCAATTTCTTTTTATATAATTTTTTTCAAGAAAACTTGGCAATCATTTGATGTCGAAAAAGCAGCCTGTTTTTGAAATTTAATTTTTTTATTTAGAGAGTTTGGAAAAAAAAGTATAAAAAAATGTTTAAAAATAAGAGAATTTTGTCTGAAGCTTAAAAAATCATTTTAATTTAAAAAACTCGATAAATTTTCATGAAATGTGTGTATCTTATTTTTGAAAAACTTTCCTGTAAAAAAGGTTTATTTGTAATCTTAGGTTTAATTTTTTTATTCATATCAATTTAAAGGTTTAGGAATCATATCGAGGTCCTAATATTTAGGAATCCTATCATTAGGAGCAAAAAAAAATGCCACGATTCGAAAACTGAAACTTAAGGTTTTATGCCGTGGGTGGGCTTAACAAATCCGTAGTACGGAAAATCCATTGGATTTAGAGAATAATACAAAGTTTCAATTCCATTATTGTCCTTTCATATTATATTGACAAAAATGTATATGGAGCGTATATCAACAGTAACAATGGTCTTTCGCCGGGTTAAAGTTGAATTTGCCACATATGTGCCATTATAAGGTCCTGAGAGTCGAGTGACTGGCGTTTGGCTCAAATCTACCACAGGTTTCGGGTTAGATGGTAGTGTCATGGATGTTTGTAGTGTTTTTCAATCCCCATTAAAGATAGGACCCATGCCTCATGTATGACTGATGGGCGTACAGCTGACAACCGTAACCCGTCAGAAGAAAATGAATACGTCTCAAAATGTTTAGCGGACATATTTCCTACTATGGCAAATTAATTTAGAAAGACTTAATTTCGCTCTACGGTTTGTAAAAAGTTAATACACTTTTAGGCTAATTTTAGATCCGGGACTTACAGTTTAAAGCGTTCCGAACCACCAATAAGCATCCATGCCACAGCCAGGATTCGAGACCTGAAGCTTTCGGAACCAAAGACATGTTTGCGCTAGCCATTGGCCATCAGGCCGCACATGTCAATGATGAAGAAGAACAGAAGTGCAAAAAATGACTAAAACCGACTAGTGATCTAGATGACAGACCAATAAGAGCAGACTTTTTCAAACCAATCCAATTTTCCTAGGCAACAATACAGGAGATCTTTTGTTTCGATGATGGATTCGATTATTATTCTCTATAATGAAATACATGAAGGATATTTTTAATCTGTGAATAAAATTGCGGAACTTTTTTTAAGGATAGGAAGCTGCACATCAAACATTATCGAGACAAACCTTACCACGCTAAAACTTCATATATATTTCAAACCAACGCTCTCTGCGGAAATTAAAATTCCATGATAAATTCCATTGTTAAATGGGACTATTTAAAAATCATGATTCATTCGATTAGTTATCATATTTCTTATTTTTACATCTTTGCTGTTTTGAAATAAGTCTCATGGATATTTTATGCAAAGCTAAAAAGGAAGAAAAAAAATAAGCGTTCCCAACCGTTTGACAGAAATCGTAGAGTTTTAAAGTTCATTCTGTGAAGCTCAAGGATTGAATTCTTTTCCCCTTGGCAATCATTTGATATCGAAAAGCAGCCTGTTTTGAAATGATCACGATTCGATCTTAAAAAATAAATAAATAAATAAATAAAAAAGTTTTATGGAAAAAAAAACCTTGCTAAAGCTGGAATGTACCGAATAATGAATTGAAAACGAGAAATAAAAAGTTATTTTAATTTGAGATTGATAGCAACATGAGGTGGGGGTATATATTTTTGAAGAAGACTTAAAAATCGCCAAATTTTGAGATATGCCGAGGATCACCTGGTTTGAATTTTTTTTATATTAGTTTGAAATTTAGAATGAAATCAAACGTTATTAAAAATTGATCTGAAACTTAAAATGTGATGTTAGAACTGAAACTTCATTTTTTTGCCGTGGATGGGTTTAACTTGCTTGGCTAAAAGTCCATTTGGGCTTAATAACTTTTAATATTTCTATTCATTAATTGCATACGATGATAAACAATGAAGGGACCTACAGTTTTGAAGTAGATTCCGGCTATATACAAACATGGCCATGCCATTGCCAGGACTCGCAAACTTTGAAACTTGGGATACTAAAGGCCACAGTGCTTTATTTGGCCACACGATTGGGTTTAAAAAGTTTATGCTAAACTTCAGATTCCCTTTTTGTGGATTTCTTAAAATTATGTTGAAAAATATTGGATACAGCATAACATATCCAACTGTAACAGTGGTCTGCTGGTTCAAGTTCGTCCATATATTTTCCATTATTTTGGCAAATAACCTAGTTCAAAATGCCCCGGCTTTGAAAATTTTTATACTAGAACCATACGGGGCTGAAGAAAAATATCTTATAAAACATGGGCTCTGATGGCTGAATGACTGGTGCTCAGTGACCTACGGTTTAAAGTGGATTTCCGAACCACTGGCTGCTCCCCCCTCCGGGACTCGAACTCCGAAACCTGTGTCACCGAGCTACAGAGGGCTAGACACTCTGTCATTAGTTCCCAAGCAAATTCTGAATCATCATCACTAGCACATCTGCATGGTGGGCCAAGGCCGTCTGCCAAGCCGGTTAGAAGATGTCAGCCCTACGTACAACGCTTTACGGTCTGTTTTTAGACCGGACCAAAGTTTAATGTGGATTCGAACTACTACAATATTGGCACCACCGGGACTCGAGAGCCCGAAAGCTGCGGCACTGAACGCGCCAAGGCCACTGTTCTCTTGATCGTCAGGCCCCAAGTGCAATGAATCGTAGATTTGGTCTAATATGACTGCCAACCCTACCCCGTAAAATGATGATGAATCACTTATAATCGCAATTTAAAACAGATAATGGCTGCTGGTAATAATAATAATAACTGAAATAATCAATTTTTAGTTTACAATTTACCATCATCAACATTGGCGCAACAGCCCCATGGTGGGCCAAGGCCGTCTGGCTAATGGCAGATTTCGAGACAGGAGATATTTCTTTTATATGTAGGGTTGTCAGACCTGTCCAATGCTCTCTATAACCATATTAAACCGGGTCCAAAAATTAAAAGTGATTACGAACCAATACAAACATCCATGGCAACACCGGGATTCGAACCCAAAACTTGTGGGACTGAGAGCAGAACGTCAGTCTATATTTTATGTTACAACTCATTTATAGTATTCATACACATAAATTAACCACATATCAAAGAACGTTAAAATTAACGAGTAAATTAATCATTAATTTATACAGCATTAACTATTAACGTCGTAAATGAAAATTAACATCAATTAACCGTCTCTAATTCTTATATCCATACAATTAGTAGCAATTTGAACAGGATTACAGCACATGGTGGGCCAAGGTCTTCTGCTAGATTAAGAAGCATGAGATTGTTTTTCTTTTAAGGAGATGAGTTATCAGCCCTACTCTGTACAGCCATATTAGACCGGTACCCACGGCAAATGGATTCCGAAACACTACAAGCAACCATGACACCACCGGGACTTGAACCCGAAACCTGTGGCACCGAGCGCCAGTCACTCGGCCATCATGCCCCTATAATTTACTAATATTCATAATCATTCTAATATATATATTAAACTTAATAAAAATCATACCGACCGTCATCATAATTAATGATGACAAGTAGTTAAAGAGTATGGGGGATGTGGTAGAGATTTCTGGGGGTGTGAGGTGAAAGACGCAAAGGTAACAGTTTAAGCACCATTGATGCGAATGCATTACAATTTACCATCATCATCATTATTTTGGCTCATGGTGGACCCATGCCCATGGTGGACCAAGGCCGTTTCTAATGGGCAGATTTCGAAACAGGAGATGCTTCCTTTTAACGGGCTAGGGTTGCAACACTACTCCCAACTCTCTACAGTCATATTACATCGGGACCTACAATTTAAAGTGGATTCCAAAATCCCTATAAACATTCATGACATCGCTGGGACTCGAACCCAAACCTATGACGTCATAATTAATGATGACAAGTAGTTAAAGAGTGGGAGGATGTGGCAGAGTTTTCCCTGGGGATGTGAGGGGAAAGTCGCAAAGGTAAAAACTTTGAGCCTCATTGATGCGAATACAATTACAATTTACCATTATCAACATTATTTGGCGCAACAGCCTCATGGTGCGCAAGCCTGTCTGACTAATGGTAGATTTCGAGACAGGAGATGGTTTCTTTTTAAGGGGAGAGGTGTCAGCACTACGCCGAACTCTCTACTATCATATTACATCGGGACCTACAGTTTAAAGTGGATTCTGAATCCCTACAAACATTCATGACACCTCCGGGACTCGAACCTGAAACTTCTGACACCGAACGCCAGATCTCTAGTCAATTAGCCATCAGGCCTTTACAACTTACTAATATTCTAATTTTTTCTGAATCAAAAAGTCATACCGACCCTCATCATAATTAATGATGACAAATGGTTAAAGAATGTAGGGGATGGGGCAGAGGTTTTCCTGGGGGTGGGAGGGGGGCGGATCTGCAAAGGTAAAAACTTTTTAGACACACTTCAAATCTTAATAGAGTTTATTTTTAAATGCTTCTTTTAAAATTAATTTTATAGGTTTGCAATAAACAAATCTAGGACTCGTTTCTAATGATTAATTAATTACACTGAAATTGGGTCATTCCCAAATAATGCGTTAATGCGTTCATAAAACCGTAATTCCCAGTTACCAGTTAGTTATGCCTTATTACTTTATGTTATGAGGGCGCGTAATTAAACAGATTACGTTATGAATGCCGAATGAAGTCATTAATTTAGTTTAGAGTCTCTCTTAACGTTGCTATAGTAACCAAAATACAGGAGTGTTGGAATTTGATTTTAAAATACTAGCAACAGTTTAGTAGTTTAAAATATTAGTACTATATAACTGCTACTTTCTGATATTGCAAATGAGAAATATAGTAACTTTTGACAAAACAATGTTTTGATCTAATGCAGATGCAATAAAAAGTTATAAATTTGCTTATCTCTAAACAACAAAAAATTTATCTAAAAAAGAGAAATATTTTTATAAATTATGAATGTAAAATAATTTTTATAACGTAAAGATTATATTTTTAATATAATGTTTAACGTAACTTAATGTAACTTAAAACATATAAGGGACGTAGTTGTAATAAAAAGTTATAAATTTGCTTATCTCTAAACAACAAAAATTTATCTAAAAAAAGTGAAATATTTTTTATAAATTATGAATGTAAAATAATTTTATAACGTAAAGATTATATTTTTAATATAATGTTTAACGTAACTTAATGTAACTTAAAACATATAAAGGACGTAGTTGTAATAAAAAAAGTTATAAATTTGCTTATCTCTAAAACAACAAAAATTTATCTAAAAAAAAGTGAAATAATTTTTATAAATTATGAATGTAAAATAATTTTATAACGTAAAGATTATATTTTAATATAATGTTTAACGTAACTTAATGTAACTTAAAACATATAAAGGACGTAGTTGTAATAAAAAGTTATAAATTTGCTTATCTCTAAACAACAAAAATTTATCTAAAAAAAGTGAAATAATTTTTATAAATTATGAATGTAAAATAATTTTATAACGTAAAGACTATATTTTTAATATAATGTTTAACGTAACTTAATGTAATTTAAATCATATAAGGACGTAATTTTTAATGTTCACAAAACAAAAACAAATTTTTACTAATTAAATTTTTATTATTTATTATACTTGTTATAAATTTATGTCATTTACTTATTTTTTATTTTTATATGTTATAAATTTATATTATTTCCTCTTTATTGATTCAACAAACCACATAATGGGCCAAGGCCATCTGTCTACTGGCAGATTTCGAGACAGGATATATTTTCTCTTTACGGTTTAAGGATATCAGCCCTAAGCCCATCAGTCACATTAGACCAGGACCTACGGTTGAAGGTGGACTCCGCACCACTACAAACATGCATGCCACGCCGAGATTCGAACCGAAGTCCGTGGTCTCGAGTTCTAGTCACTCGGTCATCAGGTTCCTTTTATATCATTTGCTTACATTATTACATTATTTTTATATATTATAAATTTATATTATTTCTTTATATTATCTGTTATAAACGTATATTATTTGCTTATATTATTTTTATATATTATAAATTTTTGTTATTTGCGTATCTTATTTTTACATATTATGAATTTATATTATTAGCTTATCTTATTCTTTTATGTTATAAATTTATATTATTTGCTTATATTATTTTTATACATTATAAATTTATATTATTTGCTTATCTTATTTTCATATGTTAAACAATTATATTATTTGCTTATATTATTTTTTTACAGCGTGAATTGATATTATATGTTCAAGTTAACTTGATTTTAAAACCGACCAAAATCAGCAGTCTATTTATCTAAATTCAAATTACAATAATACTGAAATAATTATTCAGACATCATACATTTAAAATTGTTTGAATATTTTATTATTTTATTATTTCTAAAAAAGGGTGTTATTATCGAAAACAATGAATTATAATTGTTGTTTGAAATTAAAACAAGATTTAATTACCACTTCTCTACAGTTTGATTATTAATTTATTTTGAAATTGGTGGAAGAATAGATCAGAATCATTATAATATTAGTTACAGTTATAGAATAGTTATAGTTTTTTTTTTAAGTTATTCAATGTTGTTTTGAAGTTAACTAATTTTAAATTATGAATGCAGCCTAATTGTTTCCAGAAATCATTTTTAGCAAAAAAAAAAAAAAAAAAAAAATGCAATTTATGTAAAAATTAAAACTTTAACAGTTTTTGAAAATGTTAATTAAAACTATAAGGATCAGGTAATTACAAAATGCAGAAAAATTACTTATTATTACGTGAGAATATTTTATGATAAATATTCTAAAATGATGCAAGTCTTTCATGAAAATATGCATATAATAGATAGATCTTAAAAATGATATTGTAGAATTCAGAAAATTCGTATATATATATGATAAATGAATTTTAATAATTAACTGAATTCTTATTATTTTATTAGAAACAAAATTGTGCGATATGGAAATTTTAATAACAATTAGTTAAAATATTCAGTTAATTAATGCATTAAGTTTATGTGAACAATATATTTCTAAAAGTAAATTTGAGCTATTTGCTATGAATAAATATTTTCTGGAAAGGTCAACAGATAAAGAAAAGTAAAACCTTTAATATGTTGGACTAATACGTTTATGTTGCCGCAAGCTGGAAAGATAATTTTTTTAAATATTCTTGCTCTTAAACAATTGAGAACCTTATTAATTACCTTTTGTTATTGTGAACGGGATACGTAAACATGCTACTAATTCAGGTACTCACATTGAACTTTGCTAAATGAGTATAAATTGACTTGGAGACTAGTGCATGTTGTGTCTTGTGTCTAATCCTCAGTGTCCTGCATCACATGAGTAATTTACTCATGGAGGGAAAGGGCAACTTCTGTTGTGATGGACCACCCATAGTTGGAAGTCTGACTTAGATCCATGTTGCTGAATAAGGGGTGAAGTGCCTTCCTATAGGACTTAAGAGGGAACTACCTCGCATTTGTGTATCGTATGGCATACGCATTAGACGTATGGGAGAAACCCAGAAACTCCTAACTCTGAGTTAGGAGTTTCTGGGTTTTCTCCCATACGTCTATGAGGCAAGTTTCAGGCCATAAACTCATTTTTGGTGTAACTCTAACGAATCTGCTAGTAAAGGAGGTTGCAAATTCCTTAGAAGTGCTATCTTCCTGTTCCAAATCTCAATACTACGATGTGAATTCAATGTAGCCGGACTCCCAGTAGTGTAACCTATGTAACAATGAATCTGCTACATATATGTCATTTTAATATTGAATTATTTCGCCAGCACCTAAAAACAACATTTGAATCAAGTTGAAATTAAAACTAAAAACATGATGCGTCTTCTTCAAAGGCGCAACAGTCACATAGTGGAACAAGGCCGTCTGCCTACTGGCATATTTCGCCACAGGAGATGTTTTCTTTTTAAGGAGTAGGTTTGTCAGTCGTACGCCCAACGCTCTTACAATAACATTAGAAAGAATCTAAGGTTTAAAGTGGATTCCGAACCACAACAAACACCAATGGCACTGCCGGAACTCGAACCTGAAACATGCGGCACAGAGCTCCATTCACTCGGCTATCAGGCCCCCAAAAACATTACCTATAATATTTCTTTTTTTTTTCTTTCTAATGCAGCTGGCAAACACTTAGACAGCTTGGTCTTACCTATAATATTAAAAATAAAAATTTACGTATTTTGTATCGTCCTACCTTTAGTATCTGCACATAGAAAAGGCATTCCTTTTCGCTCTTTTATCTTTTTTCTTAATATTAAGTATTTCAAACCAAAAAGATATTTTATGTTACAAGGATATAGATAAAAACCGAATCATTTACTTTATGTGCAAAAAGTTATGCTAATCTATTCAAATTCAATACTCAATAAGGAGGAAAGTGAATGAGGAATTTTTATTTAATCAAACATTATTATGTACAAAGATACATTTAAAACTAAATTACAACACATTGTAAATTTCTGAACCAAGTAAATAAATTGAAACTAATAAGCAAGGACACTATTTCGTGGAATTAATTCCGTACTATCCTTACTTACACACTATATATAGTTCCCCATTGATTGAAACTTTTGAAATGGAAATGTGCATTCAGTTCTAATCAAAGTAATCAATAGCTGTCGTCTGAGTTTCCGAATCTGTGGGTCTTAATTCGGTGGCAAATTGCTTTGACATACAAGTGAATTGAACAAGGATTTACGATATTCTGAACTAGACAGACATTGAAAGTTTCATCGCGGCGTTACAATCAGGGTTATTTATGCCATCCGTGCAAAGAAAGCAATAATTAATGAAACATTCTTGATAAAACAACCAGGAAAACTTTTTGTGTGGGTTTCTAGCTCACAATGATCTAATTAATCAATCTGTAAGAAACAAATAAAAAAAAAAGAAAAATTGTAATGGAGTTAATTTAATTTAATGAGTGTAAAAATTATAAATGTTGTTTTCTGAAGGAACTTATTTATTTTAAAACAAATATTTACTTAATTAAATTTAAAGTTGAATCTATTTATATCCACGTATTTATGATCTTCATATGTAAACAATCTTATTATTTTTTTATTATTTATTCAATAGCTGTGATCTTTAAAAAATCTCTGAAATCATCTAAAGTAAAAAATGTGAAAAAAAAAAATCTCTGAAATCATCTAAAGTAAAAATGTGAAAAAAAAATCTATAATATCATTTAAAGTAAAAAAGTAAAAATATATAATATCATCTGAAGTAAAAATCTCTAAGATGATCTTAAGTAAAAAAATTACTAATATCATCTAAAGAAAAAAATCTCATCATCTAAAGTAAAAAAAGTAAGACATCTGTAATATCATCTGAAGTAAAAAAAGTAAAATATCTATAATATCATCTAAAGTAAACAACTAAAAAATCTCTAATATAATCTAAAATTAAAAAAATCTCTAATATCTTAAACAAATCTAAAATAAAAGTAAAAAAATCATCTAAAATAAAAAGTAATATCATCTGAAGTAAAAAATGAAAAAAATCTCTTAATATCATCTAAAATAAAAATGTAAACAATCTCTTAATATCATCCGT
The DNA here is from genome assembly GCA_021605095.1 of Caerostris extrusa. Lineage (NCBI taxonomy): Eukaryota > Metazoa > Arthropoda > Arachnida > Araneae > Araneidae > Caerostris > Caerostris extrusa. The sequence continues at coordinate 69,120 of BPLR01003549.1, read as the reverse complement.
AAAAAGAGATGTATATTTATTGTAATAAACTACAATTTCACTGTATTTTTCTTTTATTTGTATGGCTTATTAACTATACACATATTAACTTAACACTTTTTCTCACACTTTTTAACATTTCTAACATCGAATGTGTTTTTGGTTGTGTCCATTGGATGAAAACGTTATGCAAATATCAAAAAAATAATGTAGCTACATGATAAACTTTGCTATTTCCGTCGTATTACTGTTAAAATACCAAAAGACAATATATGTCAAATACAAATAGATAATAAAATTTAAAAAAAAATATTAAACAAAATTATTTGCATTAAAAATCAGTGAAATAATAATAACTTTTTTTCATTCATTAAAATTTTTTTATTGGTAGTTAGGGTATGTGATAGAAGTTACATAATAATTTATAAATGAGTCGCTGGCTTGTAACAACTTGTAAAGTGGACCATTCGTGTAGGCACAGAAATCAAATTTCTCAGGTTGACACTTTTTTTCAGTGAATTTATTTAAATATCTTCGTAAAATTATTGATAGAATAGTTTTATATAATTATTTGAATTTCAGCAAATTAATTATTAAACATTTGAATGGCGTATTGATTAGATCATGTTTTACCAAAGTGTGAATCGCCAATTTTTTATTCTTTTTTTGCACAATTAAAAATACTTTTAACTCTTAAATATATATTGAAGCCAAAGAAACATAACAATTTTAATAGGCCTCATGACTTGGCCTTAAAATGGCCCTTGACTTATAAAAATTATACCTTTGGCGTAGATGTTAAATTTGATACTATTTTATTTATGACTAAAAGTGTTTATTTATTCCTTAAATAGCTATTAAATTAACGTGACATAGTCTAGCTACCATCACGCAATAGTGAATATTACTTCCTGCTAATATTTATTATTGCTGTATGACTTTACGTTGAAAAGTCTTTAAAGAAAACACACTTATTTATCATATGCCCAATTTTATATGTATCAAAAATCTGATTAATATGTTTTCCGAGTTTTTATGTTCAAATTATAAATATCAATTGTCTTAATCTAAAGCAATTTTTGTAAATGATTTAAATTTCTATGAAAATAACTTGTCTTAACTGATTTGACTTCATTTTATAGTACATTTTACCAAAACCAGTTCAATAAAAATATTTTCTAATACACGAGAATTGCATTTTATTTGTTAAGTTAGTAAATATTTGCATTTAATTTTAAAATTATTTTCCAATTTCTTAAAAATTGTAGACAGGTGAAATTTCACATTGCATATTATAATTTTTAACACAATTTTTGTCTAATAGTTGAATTTTTCACCACTGAAAAACTTTGAGGAAATAATGACGGAAAGTAATCAACAAATGTAACGGAAAATGTTCTCGGATATTCTGCATTTCCTACATTTATTTTATAGATAAGTGCAGCTTTCAAATAAAATCCCTGGTATCAATTGCAAGAAATGAGAATTGAAGATAGTCTGGAAGGATTTGTTCTTTATACCCTGTATCTTGAACCTCGTAGTTCTGTGGTTATATCTTACATAATGGATATTACATTGAAGTAATTCCATAATTGTCTGTGTTTGCAATGCTTTTAATTGCAAAATTCTACGAAATACCATATTTTTAATTAAGTAGTCTTTTTTATTTAAAAAATTCAACAAACATAAGCATCAAAGAACTTCCAATTAATATGATGCTTCACCAATTAAGAAGAAGGCAGAAAAGCGATTGCTTGCTAAAGCACAACAGCGTATATACACTATACTGCCACTACAATTTTTTTTTATTTCCAATGGCAAGAGCAGTACAAAAGGGTAAAATGTCGGGATAAAAAGAAAAAGAATATGTACACAAAAAGTTCAATAAAGTTGACCAAGTTACTGCCTTACGAGTTCTCTAGCTTACCGGTATCTCGCCGTGTCGGATTCATCCTGAATTGCCAAAAAACGATGGAGATGAGCTCGATTCATTAGTTCTGCCAAATCACAAACGCAGAACAATTGGATGATGGTTAGGATATCAGCTAGAAAACTGTAGACCATAGCAGTATAGAACATTGCCCAAGATGAACCACTAGGAGGTAGGTCTACATTACCCCCTGCCTCTACATTTGAATATTATTTCGTATTCAACTTGAATTGCTGCATAAAATAATCATCAGCAAAAGTTGCAGGGAATCATTATTGAGGAAATTCCACTTTAATAAGTCTTAGGTTCGACCTTTACCACCCTGCATGAAAGGCAGAAGTACGACCTTAAATTTTAAATTTCTAAACACACAGTTATCTGAGTTACTGATATAAGGTAGTTAAGTTCCTTTCCACAAATAATGATCCATTAAATGAAAGCTCTCTCAATTTATGCCAGTGATGAGCATGACCAATCAGAACGGGATCAGAATCAGATCACCAGCCTCTAGTAGAGTGTCTGGTGGTGGTGGTTGGAAAAAAGTTAATTTTCTAGATAAGGTATCTTAGAGATGCCATTCCAAACTACTGTGGCACCAATGTAGTTCCATCGAATGCAAATTATCTGTCTTTAAGCCTGGGATGATAAAACATTACACCAGAATGTCCTCTACTGTATTTGTGGAGGCTGAAAAAAGTTAAAATTACTATATAGGGCATTTTGGAGATGCTTTTTACAGACTCCAGTGGTACCAAAAGACCAATTTAAATCTATTGAAAGAAATTTTCTCTCTTTACGCCTGGGATGAGTATGAATAATAAGAAACCAGAATGTCCTCCACTGTGTTTGTGGAGGCTGGACAAGATGCAATTACTTGATAGGACATCTTGGAAATGCTCTTGACAGACTCTAGGGCACCAAAGGCCAATACTGATTTATTGAATGAAAATTTCTGTCTTTACGCCTGGTATGAGCATCAGAATACCTGAATGTCCCCCACTGTGTTTGTGGTGGTTGGAAAAAGTGAAATTACTAGATAGGGCATTTTGGAGATGCTCTTTACAGACTCCAGTGGTACCAAAGACAAATATAAATTTATTGAAATCGACCTGGGATGAGTATGAATAATAAGAAACCAGAATGTCCTCCACTGTGTTTGTGGAGGCTGGAAAAAAATTGCAATTACTTGATAGGACATATTGGAAATGCTCTTGACAGACTCTAGAGGCACCAAAGGACAATGCTGATTTATTGAATGAAAATTTCTCCCTTTATACGTGGGAAGAGCATCAGAACACCGGAATGTCCCCCACTGTTGTTTACTAGATAGGGCATCTTGGAAATGCTAGTAACAGAGACCTTGGTAGACCACCAGAGGACATTGGTCTCTGGTGCGTTCAGTGGACCCAAGAACAATGTTCATCCATTGAAGTTGTGGTCCTGTTGTAAAAACGAGCTCATGGGCCGATGCGACTTTTCGAAATAGAAATGTTTCCTCATTGACAAAGAAGTACAATGCTATAAAGACATTTCAAAATATATTCTAAAAAAATGAATTATTTTTCATACAGGAATTAAAGAACAAACCTTTTTTTTTTTCAATGCTTAAGATAATGAAATGTATATGTTTAGAGAGTGATTAAATAAATTTTTATAAGATCGTTTATTATCGTTTTAAATATTTTTGTGATATATTGATGTGAACTATATGCAGACTTCACTTATTTCATCGCGGGTTCAAAGACTCACAATAATATGTTGGCCCAAAAATTGAAATTAGACTATATAAATTTTTTTGAAGTGCGGATATTTTGATTTTTGAACGAGTTTCTTAAATTCAATCATAGAAATAAATTTGTATCCTATTTGCAATGGCTGGTCGTCTCTTTCATCTCTAAAAAATCAATTCGAAAAATTTTTCTCGATGAGCATTTTTTTCATAAATTTCAAATCCATCTTCAATAACATCACAAATAAATGAATGCATAAATATGAAAATGCAGACTTTTTAAATCCTCAAGCCTACAGTTTCTTTTTCAAAGATAATAGTTGAAATGCATAGTAGAATAGTAGAATACATGAATATGTACCATAAAGTAAAAAGACTCGAATAATTCACACATTAAAATAATTTTTTTAGAAAATATCAAAATGTCTAGACACGCACAAAAAAAAAAAAAAAATGAACAAAATAGAACAAAAAGTTCAGATATAAAAAAAAGACAAATTTTAATTTTTAGTAGGAGTCACATTTAACGAAGATACGAATTTGTTAACTTTGTCATATATCATCATTCTCAGAAAAGAATATACTAACTGATTAAAAATTGTTGTTTCTTATCCCACTTGGTAGACAGCAACATCTAGACCAAGTCAAGAAACCCGTGTGGTTTCAGGAAAGGGGAGGGGCACTCTTGTGGTGAGGCACCAGTAGGTAGGGAAGTCTGACTTGGCCTCCTTCCCGTTAACTGAGTGCATTAATTACCACTGAGCTGCAGGTCAATCAGCAGCTGCTGTTGTGTTGTTGTATCTTATCCCACTTGGCAGACAGCAACATCTAGACCAAGTCTGTGAACGCGTGTGTTCTCATGAAACGGGGGAAGCTTTTGTTATGATGGAGCACCCCTAGGTAGAACTTTTGACTTGTCACCTAGATGGTGAAGAAAAGAGGGCAATGACTTCCAGGAGGAACTACCCCCGCATTTCCTTATCATGTTTGAGAAAACTCGGAAACACCCACCAGTTAGTGAGACTCACGAGGCAAGATGCTGAACATCACAAACGCTTCGAACCTCCTGTTTTTGAAACAGTATCTACAACAAAGCCTCCAGCGGATTGAACATCCATCCTAATACTCTTCAGCAGAGCAGGTTGCCACTAAGCCACGAGTCGGGCTGACTAAAAATTAAAAGATTCTAATCGTTTTCTAAGGCAAATTTTTTTCCGAAAATGGATGAGATTAATTTATATTCAATTTTAATTATTCAAATTTCAATACGGATCAATATTTAAAATATTGATCTGTATGAAAAAAAAAAATGTAATGTAAAAATGTAAATAAAATGCATGTATTATAAACATACAAATAGTGTGTATGTATTATAAACTTAAAAATGTATTATAAACTTAAAATATTAATATGCATATAATTTGAATATGAGTTTAATGAAATTAATCTGTATATAAATTCATTGAAAATATTAATTTGTATAAAATATGTATATAAATATGTATAATAATTAACACCTGAAATAAAAATTTCTAATGTTTGCTAATCATTTCTTATGTTTGTTTTTGTGTTTCTAATACCATCCTTTCAAAAAATATGAAACATTGTTTTAAGTGTTATTGTTTCAATTCTGTATTTTATTGAATAAAAAGTTTTTTTATTTTAATTGAATCAACATTTTCACTGGTATAATTAACAATTAAACTTTTTTTTATGCAATTAAATTCACTGCTGAATTGTAGTAAATGAACTTTTTTTTACTGCTTGGGTGTTTTGTCTTTTAATCTCGACAATATATTCTTTTTGTTTTATTTTAAGAGATCTTATATTGCCACTCAGATATGAAGTGTTTACATTTGTTATTAATTAAAACACTTACGAATTTTTTAAGAGTACAAATATTTTTTTTAAAAAGGAAAAAATAATAATTAGTTTTTGAAGTATTTTTGTCAAAAAATATTAATCTTTTAAAGTATTTAAAAAAGCTACTTCAAAATATATGTATCTTTAAAATAATTATAGAATAATTAAATTTTTTTTTTGCTTTGTTAATCTAATAGATGAGTTTAAATATCTATCAATACCTTTACATATAATTTTTGAAAATGATAAATAATTGCCTTAAAAATTAATGTTTTTGCATTCAAAAATACAAACTTATTCGAACATTTCTTTACAATGCAAATTGCATTGCAATGAAATGATTTATAGAAATTGATTACCTTTATAAATATTTACCAAAACATAATCATAAAAAAGGGAGCATTAATGTCTGTAGGATGAAAAAAATTTAAAGTTTTGGGTGTTAAAATTAGGAAAATTTCATAGATGTTTGAAAAATCACATAAAATAAAACTATGCAACCATGGTTCCACCTATGCAACCATGTTTCCTCCAGCACACTGCAAGAGCGCCCTTTGCGGCTTACAGAAGAAATCGTCATTTGGCATAGATCCTGCCACCGAGAGGACGCACAGCGCAACTGGCGTTGAATTACAATCCCTCATTCCGAGAATTAGAAGCGGAATCCTTCAATTCATCTTTTGTTGTATATCGTTAAATATGACACATGTGTGTTAAATAGCGTTTATAGTTGATTGTAGTGATAATGTCGTATTTACGTGCTTCTAAAATTAAATCTGTGTATTCTTGGACTTGCGACTCGATTCGACCACACCCAGTTCCAGCTGCACAAACAAATCGACACATTTACTACAAATATTTATTGTTAAAAGGGTGAAACATGTTTTAAACTTCCACATTACAAGCATTAATTATTATTATAATTTATACCATTGCAAGAACCGGTGGATTGCAAAATTGGCTGATTAAATTACTTTAAATTACTTATAATTTTATTTTAAAAGAGTTTAGTAATATACTACATTATTTAGACATTTTTGTGAAAAAAATTATATCAAATATTTAGAAATGTCTGAGCAGTTTTAGTGAGGAAAATTGGCTAACTACCAATCTGATGAATTAAAAAAAAGCGGCGTAATATTAGGATTAAGGTGATTTCAAAATTTGTTTGTGTTCAGTTCTTCTTTCATGTAGTTAGAAGAAATAAATTCCTCAATAACTATTTCTATTTCAAGATTGCTTTGCGCCACTCTTAAAGCATACAAATACTTCCTACACAAATAAAGAAATCGTCCAATCCCGTCTTTAAGGCAAATGTTTACTTAAAATCGAGGGTAAGCTAATATTAGCTGTTAAAATAGGAAGAAAATTGCGACAATCTTTCAAAAATGGAGAGCTAGTCACTCAGCCATCAGGTCCCAAATAGTTAGAATAGATAATTAAATATCCTATAACTATATGCCACATAGCTTTCCCTCTGAATATAAAAGCATAATATTTGTTTTTTTTTTTTTTTAATTTTGAGGGCAGCAGATTAGAATAATATAAAAATATACACACTTTTTTGTAATAAAGTATCTTTTTTTTTTTTTAAATAATCATTTCTTTTTGTCTTGTGATTTTTTTTGTTCTAATGCAGCTCGCAAACACTTAGAAAATTGTCTTTGAGCCTTAAGGCAAGCGCTGCACTGACGTTACTCACTAGCACTACCGTGTAGCTTGAAGATAAGCTACGGACGCGGGTAACAATGTCCCACAACGCTCTACTATCCTGTTAGACGGGGACCTGCGGTTTAAAGTGGATTCGAACCACCGGGACTCGAACCCACTCGGTCATTCACGTCCCTGTCTTGTGATTTTAAAAAATAGGGCATTTTCTCCTAGGCTATTTCAAACTTCGAAAAATAATTATTCTAAAAGATGCATCTATTTTGCAATGCCTCAAATATTTCTTTGTGTAAAGATGCGAAAGTTTGAAGTTCATGATATAAAAAGAAACACATTCCATTAAAGTAATTTGCGAAATAAACAAATTCCACAAAAATATTTCATTTGCAGAAGTAAATATTTTTGAAAAATCAAACATTAAAGTTGAAGGAAAAAAAGTTTAACGAGTTTCATCTACGAATATTCTTTTTCTTTCCTTAAAGCTAAATGGTGAGAAAAAAGAAAGACCTTTCTAATGAGAGCAAACAAAGTCTTATCGAGAAAAACAAACTAACAAGCAAATGTAAACATGTTTTTAATGGCTTGAGCATCAGAACTTAATTAATCACTTTATTCACATGGATTGATTTTTTTTTTTTTTTAAAATAATTTATTTTTATTCAAAAAACGTGTGTTTAATCTATAAAATCCTTCTTTTAATGAAATATCCTATAAGATTTTTAAAATTCTTGTTAATTTTCTCTCGATGAAGCAGAATTAATTTTAATAAATTTTGAAAACAAGTGCTGGTCTATAATATTATTTAAAAATAAATAACATTAATAGCAGAAAATTTTAAAAATATTTCTTAAAAAATCATTTTTTTCTTTCTAATGCAGCTGGCAAACACTTTGACAGCTTGGTCTTGGATGCCCTAAGGTAAGCGCTGCACAGACGTTACTCACTTTGCACTACCCAGGGGCGCGTGTAACTTGAAGTTAAGCGATGGACGCGGAGTAACAAATGCCCTCGCAGCGCTCTACGATCCTATTAAGACCGGGACCTACGGTTCAAAGTGGATTCGAACCACTACAAACATCCATGGCACCACCGGGGCTCGAACCCGAAACCTGTGGTACCGAGCGCTAGCCACTCGGTCATTCAGGCCCCTTTTACAAGTTCATTAGAACAGATAAAATATCCCGAATCAGGGCCCAATGGCAACGTGCGCAGCTAGTGAGCATTAGGGTGGAGGTTCAAACCGCGGTGGCAGCTTTGTTAAAGACACAATTTCAAAAACGAGGAGACTCGGTGGCGTTGCATCTGGCCTCGTGAGTCGGACTACCTAGTTGGAATTTTCCAGGGTTTTCTCCCATTCGATACGCAAATGCGGGAATCTCCATTAAAAGTCCTACCCGAAGGCACTGCGCTCCTTCTTAAGCGACAGAGTGCGGAGTCAGACTTCTACCTGTCCCTTTACCTCCATCCATGTGTAGATTACTCATGGGATGTCCGTTGTGCACTGCAGGACACTGAGGATTAGACACTCACACAGATAATATGAATCAGAATCTGCAAATTACGTCATTAAACGTGAATGTAATGTTTTTTTTTTTTACTGCAGCTGGCAAACATTTAGACAATTTTCTTTGATGCCTTAAGGCAAGAGCTGCAGTGACGTTACTCACTTAGCACTACCCAGAGAGTGCGTGTAGCTTGAAGATAAGCTATGGAAGCTGAGTGACAATATCTCTGCAACACTCTATGACACTGATAGACCGGGACCTACGGTTTAAAGTGGATTCGAACCACTACAATCATCCATGGCACCGCCGGGACTCGAACCCGAAACCTGTGGTACTGAATGCCAGAGCTCTAGCCACTCGGCCATTCAGGTCCAATGAATGTAATATAGAATAAAATAATAATAATGATTTTCAGATATTTTGCTTGAATACACAAAGTTTACAGTATTTAACGTAGTTTTGAATTACCTATGAACAATAATGCTTTACATTCTTATATCGTGTGAAAAAAACGCTAAACGCTCCCCGCCCTAACTATCAATTCGCTATTCTGATCGAAACGATTTCTTTAAATTGCAATGCATCTTGCCAATGGGAATCGAAGTCTTTGAAAGGCGGCTTAGTACGGGAACGGACATTTGCAGAAAGTTTTAAACGTTACATATAACAAGCAATATAAAAAAAAAAAAATTTCAAGTCAATTCTTACTTTTTTTCACTCTATTGCAGAAAAGTCCTTTATAAATAATTTTCATTCATTTTCTTAAGTTTATCTGCCGCCATCTATTGGAAGATATGCGCAACTTAAATAAAAAACTAAAATTAATTAGCTAAATTTAATTACTGAATTAATATTTGAAAAAACTGTATTAACATCCAGTGTCATCCACTACAAGTACAAAAAAAATGTATTTGCACTTGAGTGGATGAATAAAAAAGGTTTTTTGAGCGATTGAAAATTTTAACAATATATATATATATATATATAAGGAGAGTGTGAGCTAATAGAAAGAATTGAAAAAACGGATTTGTTGCAGGTTAGATAAAAATCGGAGAAAATTTATTTGGTCATTGGGGAGAGAAAAAATACAGCTCTGATCTGATGTTGGATGTTCCAAATCAAAGGATTAACGAAGTTCTCAAAAAACAACTGAAGATTCGCTCGTAAAGCGACATCACAGAGCTTGTTTTTTAAGATCAAAAATGCAACACTCTGCGAAAACACAGACGTTCCACCAAATATTCCAAATCTGGACATTTTAGATGAACGAATCATCAGTAAGAGTTTATTAAAAATACAGTATTCTAATCATTTACGCGTATAAATAATTCAAGGAGACAGAGTAAATGGAAGTATGAAATAAAAATCCGTTTATAGTTATGTATTTAACTTTTTCCTTTTCATTGGTGAAACAATCCCATGATGGGCAAAGGCCGTCTGTTTACTGGCAGATTTCGAGATAAGAGATGCTTTTTCTTTTTTTACGGGGTAGGGCTGTCAACACAACGCCGAATGCTCTACAGTCATATTAGACTGGGATCTACGGTTTAAAAATGGATTGCGAACCCCTATAAGCATTCATGGCACCGTTGGAACTCGAACCCGAGACCTGTGGCATAGAGCGCTAGAACGCTAATCGTTTATCTTTTACAGGGTAGAAAAGTTATAAGTAGAGTTTTTTTTTAAACTTATTGCTTATCAAAAAACTACTTTGATTGTAACTATGATTTATTTCTCCTACTTTTTTCAAAATCACTCTTGCTAGAAAAATCTTCTATTTCTGCTTTGTTGTCACAATAGCAGATTTCGATTAATTCGTAGCTCAGTTATTAATGCATTCAGTTAACAAACAGGAGGACTCAGAATCGACTGACGGCGTCTTCAGTCACTCATTTCAAAAACGAGTATTATTTGTGCAGATAATGTATATAAATATCTCTCATTGACAGTTGGTCTGCTTGGCACGAGTATTTTCTTGGGGTTTTTTTTTTCTTACAAGATAAGCAAATGCGAGAAAATTGCCTTATAATCTCTCAGAAAGGCAAGCTGTTCTTGCATATCATAAGCAAGCAAATGCGGGAAAGTTATCCTTATAATTTGCCAGAAAAGTCAAACTATTCGTGGTATTTATAAGTGGAACTCAAATATACCGATGCTCAATAAAGAACAACAACAAAAGAAGTTGATGTTGTTGGAAAAAAATAATGCATAATCTTTCCGTGTTAATTACATTATTAATTTTCTCACCATTTTCTAATGTCTAAATAACTTTAAATTTGACTTGACCCATTGTAAACTTGTATGGGTTTTTGCCATTTTCATGATCTTTTCATTATTCCACTTACTCATGCCATTATTTATTCATCAGAAATATTTTCACTGCAAATGACCATTACTTAACTGCAGATAAGTGTACGTCGTTAAATAAATTACGCTGGAGGCCCTCAGAATTTGATCTTCTATCTAATCATCAAGGTAACATCTAGACTGGTAGTTGAAGTGCTTTAACGAGAATGCTCTTAAATGAAAAACCACCCCCAAACGGAGAGATTTAATTGCTACTAAATGTAATAAAATGCACAGCAATATAACTAATAATTTTGTTTACTAAAGAATTTGAGGAAAATTTTTAATTATAAAATTTTATGTTTAAAGCAACTACCATGCTTAGAAACTTTTAATGTGAATAATTTGCCGCATTTTTAGTTTGATTAAATTATTTGTTGAGAAAGTCGAATCAGTATTGCTTCTTTAGAAAGAAAGACATCAAATTAACACGATATAACGTCTAAAAATCAGTTATTGAAAAAAGCAATTGCCAAATTGCAATCGCAATCGATTTTTTCTCACACACATAACACAAACCTAAAGATCCTTTCAGGGCGACAATTCTATTTCAATTTTGGTGAATACATCGAAAGAAATTCTGATTGATACATTAAATTACGTGATATCTGTAATAATGTCCACCAATTTCATATCCATTGATGTGAAATTACGAATCCAAAGTAAAAGCGGATTGTTGCTTAACAACAAAGGAAGCAATATACGAGATGGCGGTTTTTCTTTTGGAACCTCATCTATATTGATTCTCTTTTAATGTCTAGTTGTCATGGGAATAAGGAACATAAATACAATTTTGTTGTTTGTTATCAAAATTACAAGTTCCATTTGAAAGTTCACTATAATGAATAGAAAACTTATAAATAAATTATTTATTTTGCAGTAAGTTAAATAATATTTACGCTTAGCAACAAAAAAATCTCTTTATTTATTTATATGAATGGTGGGCACGCAATAAGTTAAGATTTTTCAATAGAACGTAGAATTTTCTCAGTCGTAAAATACAGCGCAATCCAAAATGAAGGAGCAGATTTTAAATTTTTATTTACTATGAACGAGGCAATAGATGGCGCCCCATATTACACATCATTAAAAGAGGAAAATTCAAAGTTATTTTATGCATTCAACGTGAGCGCCTTTTGATATGTGACAATCATTGAATTAGTACATCTGTTATTTCATTTTGAATAACCCTTTTCAATAACTTGATGGCTGAGATGAAAATGTAAGTTGGTTTGGACTTGAAATGTTTCATATTTGCTATACGCATAACTCAACGTGTGCCGTTGAGCTATGAGCATTAGGGCTGAAGAAAGCATTAGGGCTGAGGTTCTGTCCGCTGGTGACATTATTGTAGACATTGTTTCAAAAATTTGGAGACACGATGGCTTTGGGATGGTCAACATCTTGCCTCGTTAGTCAGACTACTTTGTGAGAATTTTCCGGATTTTCTCCCATACGCTACGCAAATGCGAGGGTAGTTCCTCCTAAAGTCCTCCCGGAAGGAATTGCTTTCCTTTTTTCCGAGCCTTGAAATAAAGTCAGACTTCTACCTACGACTGCTCTATCGCAACAGAAGCTTGCCCCCTTTCCATCCATCCATGAATAGACTACTCATGGGGTGTTTCGTCCCACGCTACAGGACACTGAAGATTAGTCCCAACAATACTATGTTTCAAATTTAAAAAATAAGTATAAAATTAAAATTTTAAAAGAATTACATGATTATATAAAATGAAGGAGCAGATGCACCAATTCAACGTTTGCCGCATATCAAATGGTGTCCATGTTAAATGTATAAAAAAAATAACATTGTAAGTAAAAATTTAAAATCTGCTCCTTCATTTTTTGTTAACTCTGGATTCCTGAAACAAAATTAGAAAGTTGACGCATTTACTTATTGACATAAAATCTTCTATAATCTAGAAATCATTCCATAGATATATTCGTCCTAGTTTTAACTTTCACGTTGGATTCTTCTATCCGTTGTTTTGAAATTCCTTTAAAGAAAATATATTTATAAAAAACTTAACACATGGTTAAATAGTGTATTTCAATTCGGCTTTTTTTCTCAATTAATTTATGCTGATATGAGCCATGAATCCCTTAGATGTGTTGACCATATTGCTATAAGATGAATTTGTGGATCAACATTGACTCAAAATACTACCACAATAAGAATGAGCATTCCAAATATCAGAATCTAAGGATTCGCACTCTCCAATTTTATCTCTTTAAGGTGAATGGAACCCATACAAAATATATTCAAAGTCCATTTTTTTGTTCTGTTCATTTCAATTCAATTCAAAACTGCATAGTTTTTCGAAATGGCTTCCATAAACCCTGCACTAAATCGCAAGGCAACACACTCAAAATAAAACTAACTAAGTGTAACTAACAATTTTTTTCAAGTGTCAATAATTATACCAATTAGGAGAATATACGTCGCACAATACACCATGCAGAATGGAGCCTATAAACAATATGTGCAAGCAAAGTTATGCTTTGTTTAGTTCGGTTAAGTTTAATTCAATTCAGTTCAATTGAAAAACTTTATAGTTTTCCAATGGAGTTTCATAAGATTTGCACTAACATCTATGTTACTACGCGCCCAAAAATAAAACAGTAAATTACATTTTTTTTTTAAATTTCAGCATACATATCAAGTATGAGAATATTTTTTCAGAAATATACTTAAAAAGTGTGGAATCCAGTACTACAGGCTACAGGTTTTCTGAAAAAGAATCTGGCTGAATAAAAAGATAACTGCAACCACACGCAACGCAGAAATTTGATTCCATTTTCCACTCAATATTTCCCGTTTCCATATAAAGTCAATGCAGCTGAAGAGTTCATTTTACGTGGCTCGAATGCTTTACAAATATACTGTCCATTATTATTTTTTTTAAAAAGATATTCCTTTCAGATTTTAAAACTTATAATATGTATGGATGTTCTAAATAATATTTCGAACGCATTTCCGGTAACTCTTCGAAGAAGAAAAAAGAAGGCGAATATAAGTCAGAGAGTTCCATAAATATTTCTTGGGAAAACAGACGCATAAGCACTTCATTTCTTGAAATATGCACTGCAGAAACATTTGTCACAAAAATATTTTGGGAACATCTGTCATAATATAGTTTTGTTCTCCGAAAGAGGAGTTTGCAACTTCAGATGGAAGAAAAAAAAGCGTTATAAACACCTAGATGTTGATGTCTGGAACTTAAAGGATCGCTTTTAACTGTAACCGTTGGTAAGAGTGTTGTTTGACTTTACGTTGGCAGTATCCAGTCCCAGTTAAGGTTTAAACACAATAAATTAAGCTGGTTTCCACTAACTATTCCTTTAAATTTAACAGAGCAATTTTGTCTTTCCCCCTCTCCAGAAAAATGGGTCGCTGGAATTATTTAAATCACTTCTGAACTAGACAACGAAGGATTGTGCAATAGAAAAATTTATTTCAATTTGAAAGGGGTTAATTAGTAAAAATGATACATTTTGTCACACGTTTTCGAAGTATGATAAAGTTTGTTAAGTAATTATTTACAATATTTAGATGTATACTTTTAGAGGTGATAATTACACTGTTTAAAGTTTACTTAAGGTATATTTCTGTATTTATTCTGCTTATGTATGTACGTAATTTTTCAGATTGCCTGGCACTTTGATCTAAATAATTCTCTACTGTAATTGACAAGATATAGAGGTTACACCTAAGTACATCGGGGGAATCGTTTATGCACCCATATGTTAACACTGTAATTTTGAGTAAACAACACCAAGGGTAGCAACTAGGAAATATTCCGATCTACAGATTTATTGTGTTCTCCTGTTCGGCTTCAGATTGGAATCCTGGCGGTGGCATGGATGTTTGTGAGTGGTTTGGGATCCACGTTAAACAGAATACTCCGGTCTAATTTGTCTAAAGTGTGCACAAAATGACCGTAAAAAGACAAACCATACACATACACAGTCTAATAAGGTCATTTTTTTTGTTTGGTTTATTTCAATTAAATTCAAAACTATATAATTTTCGAAATGACTTTCATAAACTGTGCACTAAACAGTCAGGTTACACACCCGAAATAGAACTGTAAATAACATTTTTTCATGTGTCAATATTTATACCAATTATGAGAATATAGAGTTGCAAAATCAATCCATCAATCGCTCCATGCCTATCTGAACCTAGAATGGATAATTTCTTGCAACATTGCATGTTTGATTAAACAATATATGCAAGCAATATTTCAGCATTCTTTTATTTGCTTCAGTGTAGTTCAATTCGATTCAATTTAAAATTTGATATTTTTCGAATCGAATTTCAAAAGATCTCCACTAACATATAAGTAAGTACGCGTCCAAAATATAACTCTAATTGGAATATTTTTTCACATTTCATCATATATACCACGTATGAGAATATTTGTCCAGAAATATATTTAAAAAAAAAAATGTAGAATCTAGTTCTATAAGTTTATTGAAATAGAATCTGCAGACTAAAAGATAACTGCAACCACGCGATGTCAAAATTTTCCCGTTACCATATAAAGTCAATGCATCTGAAGAATTACTGGCTCGAATGCTTTTACAAATATACTGTCCATTTTTTTAATATTCCTTTCCAGATTTGACTTGTATAGATGTTCAAAATACGGTAGCAATCTTCAGTCCCATCTGTTATAGTTTTGTTCACCGAAAAGAGGAGTTAAGCATATAAACTGAATTAAGTCTGAAGTTAAAGGATCGTTGGTGTTTGACAAACTAGTTTACTTTAAATTTAACAGAACAAGTTTGTCTTTCCCCCTCTCAAGAAAATGGGTCATTTGAATTATTTAAATCAGTTCTTAACTAGACAACTAAGCATTGTACAATAGAAACATTTATTTCAATTTCAAAGGAATTAGTCAGTAAAAATGATACATTTTTTGTCACAATTTTTAGAAGTGTGATACAGTCTGTTAAATAATTATTTACAGTATTTAAAAATAATATTTTGGAGATGATAATTTCACTTTTAAAATTTACTTAAAATATGGTACTATGTTGTTATTACCGAATGCGTGCCACTAATAATAAATAATTTACTACTGGAATAACCAAGATACATATGTTATATCTGTGTACACCGAGGGACTCGACTATGCACCCATATTCTACCATTTGTAAGTTTGCGTAAGCAAAAACAAAGGGTACAACTAGGAAAATATTCCAGATCTACAGATTTATCGTGTTCTCCTCTTCGGTTTCAGGTTCAAATATTGGCTGTGGCATGGATGTTGGTGAGAGGTTCGGAATCCACGTGAAACTGTAGGTCACGCTCTAATTAGCCGAAAGTATGCACAAAATGACCGTAGAGCATCAAACCATACACACATAGAATAATAAGGTCTAATTAGCCGAAAGTATGCACAAAATGACCGTAGAGCATCAAATCATACACATACATAGTATAAAGGTCATTTTTTTGTTTTTGGTTTATTCCATTCCATTCAATTTAAAAATTGTGTAGTTTTAGAAATGACTTCCATAAACTCTACACTAAACAGCAAGGTTACTACACAGTCGAAATAGAACTGTAACTAAATTTTTTTTTCAAGTGTCAATATTTATACCAATTATGAGAATAAAAAATTGCACAATCAATCCACCCATCTCTCCATGCCGAACGGAACCTAGAATTGATATTTGCCTCCATACATAAACAATATATGCAAGCAAATTTTGGCATTGTTTGGTATGGTTCAGTTAAATATAATTCAATTCAAATTTAATAAGATCTGCACAAACATCTGTATTTCTAGTGCCTGAAATAGAACAGTAATTGACAACTTTTTCAAATATCAGCATATATAATAAGTCTGAGAATATTTTCCACAAATATATTTTTTAAAAAATGTAGAATCTAGTTCTATTGAAATAGAATCTAGTTCTATTGAAATAGAATCTAGATAAAGAAAAAAAAAAAGATAACCGCGACTACGCAAAGCCAAAATTTGATTCCATTTTTCCAGTGAATATTTCCGTTACAGTACAAAGTTAATGCAGCCGAAGAATTCATTTTACGTGACTCGAATGCTTCACAAATATACTTTCATCATTTTTCTTAAAAAGAAATTCCTTTCAGATTTTGAAACCTATTATATGTATAGATGTTCTAAATAATATTTCGAACGCATTTCCTATAACTCTTAGAATAATAGAAGAATGCGAATAGAAGTCCGAGATTTCTCATAAATATTTCTCTGAAAAACAGACTGCATGAGCCCTTTGTTTTCTTGAAATATGCACTGCAGAAACATTTGTCACAAAATATTTCAGGAACATCTGTCATAATATGTTTTGTTCTCCGAAAGTGGAGTTTGCAACTTCAGACGGATTAAAGAAAAAAGCATTATAAACTCCTAGACGATGAAGTCTGGAAGTTAAAGGATCCTTTTCAACTGTAACCGTTGGTAAAAGTGTTGTTTGACTTTTACGTTGGCAATCTCAGTCCCAGTTAAGGCTAAACACAATAAATTAAGTTGTTTTTCGCAAACTATTCCTTTAAATTTAACAGAGCAAGTTTATCTTTCCCCTCCCAAGAAAATGGGTCACGTGAATCATTTAAATCAGTTCTTAACTAGACAAATCCAAGGATTGTGCAATAGAATCATTCGTTTCAATTTGAAAGGGATCAGTCATCAAAATTATACATTTTGTGACAATTTTTTTGAAGTGTGATAAAGTCTTTTAAATAACTATTTGCCATATTTTAAGATAATATTTCAGAGAATGTAATTTCACTGTTCAAAACATACTTAAATGTATGTTTCTGTATTTCTTCTGCTTATGCATGTAACTAATGTTTCAGACTGCCAGGCACGGTTTTCACAAACTATTACTTTAAATTTAACAGAGCAAGTTAGTCTTTCCCCCCTCTCAAAGAAAATGGGTCACTCTGAATCATTTAAATCAGTTCTTAACTAGACAACGAAGGATTGCGTAATAGAAACATTCGTTTCAATTTGAAAGAATTAGTCAGTAAAAATGATACATTTTGTTACAATTTTTTGAAGTGTGTTAAAGTCTGTTAAATAATTATTCGCAGTACGTAAAAATTTATATTTCGTAGACACTGTGTATATCACTTTTAAAAATTGCTTAAAGTATTCGACTATGTTGTTGTTTCTGAATGCCAGGCACTTTGACCTAAATAATTCCCTACTGGAATAGGCAAGATATAGATGTTATGTCTGTGTACCCCGAAGGACTCTTCTATACACCCATATTCTACCGTTGCAATTTTGAGTAAACAACACCAAGGACAGCAACTAGAAAATACCCGGATCTACAGAATTATCGTGTTCTCCACTTCGACATCAGATTTGAATCCTGCCGGTCTCATGAATGTTTGTTAGTGGTTTGGAATCCACATTAAACCGTAAGTCCCCATGTAATTAGCCAATAGTAATTATAAAATGACCGTACAGCGGCAACCCAAACACATAATCAGGATAATAAGGTCTTTTTTTTTTTTTGTCCTGTCTTTTTAAAATTCATTTCAAAACTCTATAGTTTTCGAACCGACTTGAATACGCCTTGTACTAAACATCAATGTTTTTGCATATATAAACAATATATTTGCAAGCAGATTTTCAGCATTAATCGGGTTGGTTCAATTCAATTCAATTCAGTTCAATTTAAAACCTCATAGTTTTCGAATAGACATTCATGAGATCTGCACAAACATCTGCATTGCTAGAACCCGACATAGAACTGTAATTGACATTTTGTTTAAAATTTTCAGTACTTATATCAAATATGAGAATATTTTCCTAGAAATATATTTTATAAATGTAGAATCTAGTTCTATAGGTTTATTGAAATAGTATCTAGCTGAATAAAATGGATAACTGCAACCACGCAACGCCAAAATTTGATTCCCTTTTCCGCTGAATATTTCTCGTTAACATATAAAGTCAATGCAGCTGAAAAATTCATTTTACGTGGCTCGAATTCTTTACAAATATACTGTCAGTTAATTTTTTAAAAATACAGCTTTCCATATTTTAAAGCCTATGATATGTATAGATGTTAAAAATAATATTTCTAACGCATTTCCTACAACTCATAGAATAAGAACAAGAAAGCGAATATAAGTCAGAGAATTCTCATAAGTATTTCTCGGAAAAACAGGCGCATAAGCACTTAATTTTTGAAATACGCACTGCAGAAACATTTGTCACAAAAATGTTTCAGGGAACATCTGTCATAATATAGTTTTGCTCACCGAAAGTGGAGTTTGCAATTTCAAACTGAAGAAGAAAAAAACATTATAAACTCCTAGACGATGAAGTTAAAGGATTCATTTTAACCGTAACCGTTGGTAAGAGTGTTTGACTTTAAGTCGCAATCTCCCAGTCCCAGTTAAGGCTTAAATACAATAAATTAAGCTGGTTTCAGAAACTATTACTTTAAATTTAACAGTGCAAGTTTGTCTTTCCCCAAGAAAATGATTCGCTTGAATCATTTAAATCAGTTCTTAACTAGACAACGAAGGATTGCGTAATAGAAACATTTATTTCAATTTGAAAGGGGTTAGTCAGTAGAAATGATACAGTTTCTCACATTTTTTGAAGTGTGGTAAACTCTGTTAAACACTTATTTGCAGTATTTAAACATAATATTTTAGGGATGATAATTTCCCTGTTAAAAATTTACTTAAATTATTCAAATATGTTGTTGTTTCCGAATGTCAGGCCCTTTGGCCTAAATAATTTATTACTGGAACAAACAGGATATGAGACATGTACACTGCGGAATCTTCTATGCACCCATATATGTACTACTGCAGTTTTGAACAAACAACACCAAGTGTAGCAACTAGGAAATATTCCGTTCTACAGATTTATCGTGTTCTCCTCTTCTGCTTAGAATCCTGGCGGTTGCATGGATGTTTGTTAGGGATTCAGAATTCACGTTAAAGTGTAAGTCCCGGTCTAATTAGCCGAATGTGTGTACAAAATGAACGTAGAGCCACAAACCAAACCCGTACGCAATATAATCAAGGTAAATTTTTTGTTCGGTTTATTACAATTTAATTCAAAAATGTACAGTTTTCGAAAATGGCTTCCATAAACCCTGCTCCAAACACTCCAGGTTATCACACATTTGAAATGGAACTGTAACTAATATTTTTCATGTGTCAATATTTATACCAATTATAAGAATATAGAGTTGCCCAATGCAGCAATCTCTAAATGCCGAACGGAAACTAGAATGAATATTTGCTTGCATATATAAACGTATATGCAAGAAAATTTTCGCCATTCTACACGGTTCGGTCCAGTTTAATTCAATTCAATTTAAAACTTTATAGTTTTCGAATCAATTTTCATGAAGTCTGCATGAACATCTATATTACTAACGCCCGAAATAGAACTGTAATTGACCTTTTTTTAATTTCAGTACTTATACTAAATATGAGAATATTTTTCTAAAATCATGTTTTAAAAAATATAGAATCGAGTTCTATAGGTGTATTGAAATATAATCTAGCTGACCAAAAATATAGCCGCAACTGCGGAAAGCCAAAATTTGATTCCATTTTCCTTCGAATATTTCCTTTTTCCATATAAAGTCAATGCAGCTGAAGAATTCACTTACGTGGCTCCAATGCTTTACAAATATACTGTCCGTTATTTGTTTTAAAAGATATTGCTTTCAGATTTTAAAGCCTATTATATGTATAGATGTTCTAAATAATGTTTCGAACGCATTTCCTATAACTCTTAGAATAAGAAGAAGAATGCGAATATAAGTCAGGGAGAACTCTCATAAATATTTCTCGAAAGAACAGGCGCATAAGTCCTTTATTTTTGAAATATGCACTGCAGAAACATTTGTCACACAATATTTCTGGGAACATCTGTCATAATATAGTTTTGTTCTCCGAAAGAGAAGTTTGCAACTTCAGATGGAAGAAAAAAAGCATTATAAACTCCTAGATGTTGAAAGTCTGGAACTTAAAGGATCGCTTTTAACTGTAACCGTTGGTAAGAGTGTTGTTTGACTTTTACGTCGGCAGTATCCAGTCCCAGTTAAGGTTTAAACACAATAAATTAAGCTGGTTTTCCACTAACTATTACTTTTAAATTTAACAGAGCAAGTTTGCCTTTCTCCTTCTCAAGAAAAATGTCACTTGAATCATTGAAAACAGTTCTTAACTAGACAACGAAAGATTGCGTTATAGAAACCTTCATTTCAATTTGAAAGGGATTAGTCAGTAAAAGATACATTTTGTCACAGTTATTCGAACGTATACGGTTCGTTAAATATTTATTTACTTTTTTAAAAATAATATTTTAGGGATAATAATTTTCCTGTTAAAAATTTACTTAAATTATTCTAATTTGTTGTAATTTTGTATGCGAGGCACTTTAGCCTAAATAATCTACTACTGGAATAGTCAAGATACAGATGTTACACATGTTACAACGCAGGAGTCTCATATGCACCCTTATTCTACTACTGCAATTTTGAATAAACACCAAGGCTGGCAACTAGGAAATATTCCGATCAACAGATTTAACGTGTTGGGAGGGATTAGTCAGTAAAAAAATTGATACATTTCGTCATAGTTTTTCGTAGTGTGATAAAGTCAGTTGAATACTTATTTGAAGTATTTAAAAATAATATTTAGGAGATGGTAAATTCCCTGTTTAAAATTTTCTTAAGTTATATTTCTGTATTTATTCTGCTTTGTACGTAAGTTATGCTTCAGACTACCAGGAACTTTGATCTAAATAATTCCCTACTGGAATATCCAAGACATATAATAATTTACTTTGTTGTGTTCTCCTCTCCTGCTTCAGGTTCGTATCCTGGCTGTATCATGGATGCTTGTGAGTGGTTCGGAATCCACGTTAAACTGTAGGTCCACGTGTAATCAGCCGAAAGTGTGCACAGAATTGCAGTAGAATGACAAAAACCATGCACACATACACAGTATAATTAGTAATTTTTCTTCGGTTTATTTGATTTCAATTCAAAATTGTATAGTTTTCGAAACATTTTGTTCCTCGAAAGAGGAGTTTGCAACTTCAGACTGAAGAAAAAAAGCATTTTAAACTCCTAGACGATGAAGTCTAGAAGTTAAAGGATACTTTCTAACTGTAACCGTGGAAAGAGTGTTTGACTTTATGTCGGTAGTCTTCAGTCCCAGTTAAGGCACATAATAAATTAGCTAGTTTCCACAAACTATTCCTTTAAATTTAACAGAGCAAGTTTGTCTTTCCCCTTCTTAAGAAAATGGGTTACTTGAATTATTTAAATCAGTTCTTAACTAGACAACTAAGGATTGTGCAATAGAAACATTTATTTCAAATTGAGAGAGGTTAGGTAGTAAAAATGATACATTTTTGTCACAATTTTCGAGGTGTGATAAAATCTGGTAAATAATTATTTGCAATATTTAAAAAATAATAATTTAGAGGTGACAATTTTACTGTTTAAAATTTTTTTAAGGTATGTTTCTGTAATTGTTCTGATCATGTATGTAGTAATGTCTGCCAGGAATTTTTTACCTAAATAATTCCCTACTGGAATAGCCAAGATATAGATGTTATACCTGTGTGCACCACGGGACTCTTCTATGCACTCATATTCTATCATTGCAATTTTGAGTCAAACACACCAAGAGTAGCAACTAGGAAATATTCCGATCTACAAATTTATCGTGTTCTCCTTTTCGGCTTCAGGTTCGAATCCTTTGGTGGCGATTTCTAACATGATTTTAAAACAGTTGGTCAAATATTTGAAAAAAAAAATATATGTCAAGATATTTTCAAGAAACTTCAATATTTGTTCTAAATCTTATTTTTCTTCACAACTGAATAGACTCGTATGCTATTTGTTTTAGCAAAAAATTAAAGATGAAGAAAATATTTTGAAAACCCTTATTAGTTTTTAATATAATGCATATGTATAATCAAAAATTAAAAATGAACTCCAGTCACCTAGTGCTATGGAAGCATTCCGTAATAGACCTATTTTAACATCCCTGCTACCAAAATCTGTTATCAGTGGCGAACAATTTTGAGTGGCAAACATTTATGAAACATTTTAATGCATTTCACTTTAATCAATGTTATCTGATTAATAGTCCTCAAAATGAAAAACATTTTTTTATCAGTTCTATGCATGTTATCAGAAATGTATAAAACACATAAAATATAATCTCGTAAATGGGCGATGTCTTTTATTTTTTGCCGAACTTTCATGAAATATGTGTAAAGGATAAAATGCTGCCCCAAAAGTGATATTTTAGAGGTGAATATCTCGCATTAAATGTATCTTTTTCCATACTTTTTTTCCATTTTAAATTTATTTACTAGCTTGTGAGTTAGCTTTATCAAGTTTATATTTCAGAAAAGTTAGCCTTATATTTTAGGAAAACAATGAATGACCTTTAAATAAAATTAAAAGGTAAACATATTATCTAATTTTATTTAAATGATCAAACACAGGGTATGTGACTGCTAGCTAATCTGTTAATTTGGAACCAAAGTTAATTGAGCTTTTTAATGAATACTAAGAGAATATTAATTTATGAATATCCATTAAAAATTTCAATTTCGCGTTTCCTTGGACAGAAAAAAAGTGTATTTTTAAAAATTTAATGATCTTTATTAAAAACTCATTACTGTGCCTTCATCAAAATAATAAAATACTATAACTTATTTTTTAAAATATATAATTTTAAAGATTTGAAGACTGATTCTCAAATAACTCAAAAAACAACTTATTCAGTTTTGAATAATTATAAAATTTTTTTTACGAATGGGTCAATTTAAAAAGAAGAAATTTATGATATCTGATTAATATAGTCATGATTGAATTTATTAGACGCATTTATTATTCAGAAAATGAATAAAATCTCAAAGTAATTCTTTTACAGGCATGACTGAATTTATTAGATACAAAGCTATTTTGAGTATATATTAATAAACGTGATAAATTTCAAGTAAAAATTAATAAAATCAGTTTATTTAATACGTTAGAAGCATGTTTGCATTCATTAGATTATTGTACTTAAGAAACAATATTGATGAGTTTTCAAAGTGAAAAATCATCTTTCCCCCATCAGCCCTGTGTATTTTACAATCATAGTTGGTGTTCTTTATCTCCTATTGATATCATTCAGATTTTCCAAATTCAGCGTAACCCAGATTGATTGGGTTTGGTTTTTGTCGCTTTACAGTCGTTTCGTGTACACTTTGGTATAATTAGACTGGGGCCTGCAGCTTAAAGTGGATTTCGAACCCCCAAACCTTATAATAAAAAGAAGTAATGCTCGGAAAAATTTCAGTTTGTTCGAATATGATCAGAGAGGGACATTGTTTTTTTTTATGTATAACAAATGATTCCAAAAGTAAATGAAAAAAGGGCGCTCCCACGTCATGCTGAAGCGCTTTATTCAAATCAGGCTAGCAGTATAACATTGGCTGGAAATGGCGTCTTTCGAACCGGTTGTCCTGCATTGCAAGAAAGACATCCTTACCTATTGTCACCTTAATGCATGATGGTGTCCCACACCACATTGAACGTAAATTCAAGACGTTCCTGTTAGATGCTGAAGACCGTGTGATAAGTCGAAGTTATAAGTTTAAATGGCCATTACGATCACCAGATTTAACACCGGCAGATTTTAGGTTGTAGGATAATTAAAGTCTCGTGTTGCTGCGAGACTTTGGTGGAACTGAAAGATGCCATTCGACGGACTGTCGATGGCATTGACGCCTACATGCTGCACTTAGTTGTAATAGGCGTAGTGATTAGCTCACTTGCCTAATATCTTGTGGTGGTGGTGATCATGTTGAACATGAACATGAACATGTTCAACATCATTTTTTACAATAAATGCACAATGTCATGTTGTCAATTTGTGTTTGCCTGATTTGTATAAAACGTCACAGATTGAGCGCCCTCTTTCGTTTACTTTTGGAAACATTTTTTTATACATGGAAAAATAATCCAACATCCATCTAATCATACTGGAGCAAATCGTGTTTTTCAGAGCATTACTTCTTTTTATTATGAATTTTTTGCAATTTGCACGATTTTATTGCTCACCCTGTACTTTCAAATATCAAGAAATAATTTGTTTTTTTCAAGAATTACAAATGTGTTTCAATATGATTTAAAAAAAAACAAATAGCATTCATTTATTTAATTGAATTTGCATGATTTTCAAAAGTTTTACACTTCAACTAAAAAAATAAATGCTGCATGTTAGAAATTTCAGTAATTATTGCTCCGAAAATAACGCGCTTGGAGATTTTTTGAATTAAAGCACATTAATTCTCTTATCAAGATTATTTTGTGAAAATAACAAAAAGAAGAATTTTATTTAAAAACAAAATATTAACGGAGTGGAATCCACTTAAAGACAACCTGTAATTAAACTGTCGTTTATTTTCCGAAACGATATTAACAAGAAGAGATGATCTTTTACGTAATTGTATTCTTATCAAAATGTTCATTCATTTTAATAGATCGATATTTCCTATTGATTTCTGTAGTTCCAAGATAAGGGAAATGTTTGATAGGTTGTTGCTATTGTTACTTTGTTTTCTAACTTTCACAGTTTTCATTTAGTTGTATCGAGCATGAGTTACTAAATATCAAAGTGAATCATTTTATTAAAGCATGCGATGAAATACTCATTTAACAAAGTAAGGGTTTGGGCAAACTTTTTAGCTCAGTGTCAATGTGCTCCACTCGTGAGCATTAGGGCAAAGGTCACAATCCGTTGGCGACTTTGATGTAGACACTTTTTCAAAAACGAAGGGAATCGTTGAGGTTTGAGATGTTTAACATCTTCGCTCGTTAGTCAGACTAATTGGTGGTAGTTTTCCACATACGACACGCAACTGAGGAATAGTTCCTCCTGAAGATCCCCCTCGGAAGGCACTGCCCTCCTTCTTCAGCGTCACGGAGCCTAGTCTACCTACGGGTGCTTCATTACAACAGAAGCTGTCCTCCTTTCCCTTCATGAATAGATTATTCATGGGATGTCAATTCTGCACTGTAGATTTATTGTAACCATTTCAGGAATTTACAAGTTAATTGTGAATGAATTTCTTCATTCTGCAACCCAATGTGCTATTGCCGACTCGTTTAAAACACTCATTTAATAAAGTAAGGGTTTTTCCCCGAATCCTGACTCAGTGTCAACGTGTTCCGCTGGTGAGAATTAGGGATGAGGGTTTAATCCGGCTTATTGATCTGGTGTTAGACGCAATTTCAAAAACGAGGAGACTCGATGGAGTTTGGTGATATTTAGACTCTTTCCTCGTTAGTCGGACTACCTGGTTTCCTCCCATATGATATGAAAATGCGGGGTAGTTCCCTCTAAAATACCCCCTCCCACCGGAGGTACTACCCTCCTCTTCAGCGTCACGGAGTCAAATCAGACTTCTACCTTACGGCAACAGAAGCAACAGAAGCTGCCCCCGTTTTCCTCTTTTCATGAGAACACACGGTTCACGGACTTGGTCTAGGCGTTGCTGTCTACCGAGTGGGATAAGAAACAACAACAGGTTTTGGACATTTGAACATTCTATATGCAATGAAATATTTAATGTGCAAAATTAATTCATAGAATGTTTTAGGTTTTTTAAAGGAAACTTTTAAATTGTGAATCATACAATGATAATAACATATTGTTTGTTTATCAGCTGAAAATTGCACTCAATATTAAGTTGCATAATATTGTAAATTAAATTGCATAATTTTCGTAGATTGTTTAGTGTTTTCTTACAAGCACAATGTAACTGAACGGATTATCGGATTAAATTCAAGTTGCCAATAATGAAAACCGTTTAACTTTTCAACTTCAAATTTACTTTCTGAAATTTTGTAATATTTAATTGTTAGTTAATACATGTGGGTTAATTAATCTTTCTCGTTTAACTATTCCAAAGCTATATTCCATATTTTCACATTAGCTTTCCTATTCCATAACAAGGCTAGTCATGGTAATGTTAGCAAATGAATAATAATAATAAATGACTGTAATCACCGGCAAAACAGCTTAGTCAAATATGACATCATAATTACTTTATTGTGTTTGTGTATAATTTTAACATGTAATATGGCTTTATTTATTAGGCGTTTTACAGTCCCTTCAAATATCTAATTAGTATTTTAAACAAATACTCGACAGCCAGTAGTTCGTGGTAATGTGTGGATAATGGTAATGGTGAAGTGTACAATAAGGGTGTAGGAGAGCCCACGTTCGAATCTATTGGTGGTAAATGAGGTTAGAAACGAAGAAATTCTATTGAGGGCCATTGAGGTCATATGTATAAGCATCTCACGTAGATAGGTTACCTGAAAGTTTTCTGGGTTTTTTCTGTATAACACGCTCAAAAGTATTCCATATAACACACTCTAAATGTTTTTCATGATCAATGACTTCTCTTCTTCACCTGCTGGCCTTTGGTATCACAGGTTTCAGGTTCGAATGCCGGTGGTGGCATGAGTGTTTCTTAATTAGGAACCCACGTTAAGCTGTAGAGTCCCAGATTAATTAGCATAAACTGTGCAAAAAAAAAAATTACCATAGAGCGATAAACCACACCAATATTCACCTGTTATTTATTCGATGGGTCTTATGATCTACTTATGCATGTCATGGTATACAAACACACAAAAAAAAGAACTTTTTCCTAGTTTTAATTTTCTTATGACTTGTTAAATGAGGTATGTTTGTCTGATTAGCCATTTTTCCCTAGAATTCTACTGTGGAATTTAAAATAGTTATACTGATGATATGTGTAGCCTCATTCGTAGATATTGCTTTTAAATTCAGTTATAGCTTTTGTTATTTTAGCTATTTTTATTATTTTCAGTTATAGCTTTTTTTGCTATTTTATTTTGTTGTTTTGCTCAGTTACAGTTTGTCATTTCGAAATTTATTCTCAGGTGTTTTAAGTTAGTGTATAAACCTCACTCGACATATTATTTAAAAATACAATATTTTTGTTTTACTTCTACATCTTGTAATTTTATCATACTTCCAATGTCAAGAGAAATTTCCTTCCCAAAACACTTCCAATAAGAATTTTAACTAAATTTAATTATTACTATTTGAGATGTTTATTCTCCAAAGAATGATTATTAATGACGAAATGAAAGCGTAAACTCTGCATAGATTTTTGTATTGGAATTTAACACAATTTTTACATATTTTACAAAAATTATTTTTATTTATTTGTATTCGCGCTTCAAAAATATTAATGCACTAATAAATGTAAGTTTTAAGGTATATTTTATATTTGTTTCATTAAAATTTATTAAAATGTTTTAAGGTATATTTGATATTTTTAAACAATAGAATTTGACTAGATAGTTGCAATCTAGAAAGCGTCTGTACTTTGGTGAGATATTAAAATACATTAACTAATTTAAAAATGCGAAATATGTATATATAGGACTTAATATTATTTAACTTAAAAATAACACAACTAAAATATGAGCGTCCAATAGGATTCAAAATATACGACATGCTGAACAATTATTCCTAAAAAGTTCTTGAGCAAGAAGATGCCCTCTTTTCATCACCATCGTTGAATGTTAGTGATATTAATAAGAGGACCACGAGGACCTCAAATATACAACAATAAAAAAAAATGGAAATTTAGAAAGCAAATAAAGCCCATTAATAATTATACAGTGTGTAAAACAAAAACAGTCTAGATCGAGATTCTGAGTCGAGGCTAATACCTTACTGACAAAGGCTTGAATCGAGGCTATGCATTACTTACAAAATCTAGATTCGAAGCTAGTGCTTTATTGACAAAGTCTAGAATCGAGGCTATGCATGCTTTACAAGTCTAAAATCGAGGCCAGTACCTCATTGACAAAGTCTAGAATCAGGGTTACAGCCTCGTTGACAAAGACTAGAATCGAATCTAGTGCCTTATTGACAAAGGTTAGAATCGAGTCTAGTTCCTCTTCTACTTTATAGACATTAGCGTATTTTAGTTTAATATAAATTAAAAAATATTTTTAAAAATTACAAAAGTTTCTTATAGTAGAGTGTATATTTTTTTTATTCACATAAGAAGTATATCTTACATGTTTTCTTTAAAATTTGAATTTTGTTTCTTCTAGTGTGAAGTTTAAATGGCTCAGGATGAGATGGGAAGTCAACAAAGCAATGTTATTGCTGTTTATGCTTTCTCCAAAATATATATGTGTATAATTCGTTACGTTTTAATATTGAATCTATTAAATGAAAATTTATTCTAGTCTCAGTTAACTGTATTGAAAGCTCGTTCCTTTACTGCATTAAATAAACTATTGTTTAAGACTTGGATTCATTTCCTTTTTTTTTTATTTTCTTAAAAGAAAAATCAAAACATTTATCAATGTTCTAGGTTAGTTTAACACTGATAACTAAGCTACAATAAATTTTCTATGACAATGAATACAATTATTCTATAAGGAAAACTCATTATAGAATAAGATTATTTGGAGTGGAATAAGGCCCTTTTGGCAAAACAACAAACAGAAGGTAATTAAGCTTACGTGATACAATGACATAGAAAACGCAAACGAGAAATCAATACAATATTTCAACGTCGACATTGTACTAGGAGAAATGTCATTTATATCATAAGTTCTGTTGAACGTGCAAGATTATTTGGTTGTTAGTTGTCACCCACACAATTCGAGATATAATTAACATCGAAATTTATTCAACAACATCTTTATAATTGTATGGGTTTGTAAAAATGATTTTTGAATGCTAATTCAAAGTGTGAATCAATTATATCATGTGATATATGTGAAGTCTTTTTACTGGTGCATATTTCAAAGTTCTATTATTCAGTGCAATAACGTACATTGAAGCATCTGCACTGAAACAATTGTATGCATTGAGAAAAACATGCATTGAAACATCGTGCACTGAAACAATTGCATGAATTGAAACATTGTGCACTGAAACAATTGTATACATTGAAAAATCATTCACAAAAAGAATTGCGTACACTGTAACAATTGTATGCATTAAAAATTGATGCATTGAAACAATTATGTACATTGAAAAATCATGTGCTGAAGCAATTGAATGCATTGAAACATTGTGCACTGAAACAATTAAATATGCATTGAAATATTGTACACTGAAACAATTGCAGGCATTGAAACATTGTGCACTGAAGCAAATGTATACATTGAAACAATGTGCACTGAATCAAATGCATGTATTGAAGCATCGTGCACTGAAACAATTGTATATGCATTGAAAAATCGTGCACTGGAACAATTGTTTGCATTAAAACATTGTGCACTGAAACAATTTATATGCATTGAAATATTGTACACTGAAACAATTGCAGGCTTTGAAACATTGTGCACTGAAGCAAATGTATACATTGAAACAATGTGCACTGAATCAAATGCATGCATTGAAGCATCGTGTACTGAAACAATTGTATATGCATTGAAAAATCGTACACTGGAACAATTGTTTGCATTAAAACATTGTGCACTGAAACAATTTATATGCATTGAAATATTGTCCACCGAAACAATTGAATGCATTGAAACCTCGTGCACTGAAACGATTGCATGCATTGAAACGTTGTTCTTTGAAACAATTGTATGCAATGAAATATCAAACGATTATAAAGTACTGTATGTTATAGCTAAATTTACTTTTATTGTGAATGTACGATATTAAATACTTATAGAAGATTCGAATGTTTTTAAATACATAACTTAAATTACATTATTGCTCTAAAGCACAGAAATCTCAAAAATATTTCATTAACTCAAAACCAAGTTTATATTAAAAACAATATTTCTGCAAACATAGAAATTGCATGTTAATTTAATTGCCAAAAGTTTTAGATTTACTATACCATCGAATGGGTTTTAAAGTTGCGAATATATTTATTATCTATAAATTTATCATTATTTAATTATATTTATTATCTATAAAGTTGTGAATATATTTATTATTTGAATCTGTATTAATCACGAAATCTGATTCATATATCCAACGGAAACAATTTTCTTTGAACCAACCATGTTCGTTGTCAAGCGAATGAATCATTTTATTCGTATTTATTCTTCCAAGTCATTTTATTCGTATCATTATTTTTTCGTATTCATCTACTTAACACTCTTAAATTAAACTCTGTTATGCAAGTGTTTACTATCGGTCTTTATCAGGTTTATAAGAAATGGATAAGTACAATCGTTTTTGAATTTAGAAGTTTATTTTCTCTACGTATCCTCACGAATAAAACAGTACTTTCAATGTCAATAAATAAGAAAGGACAGTTTAACTTTACTTCGGCAGTAATACTTTGAAATTCTTTTCGAAACTTACGTTTTTAAGTGTTTGCTCGGAATTGGGGGGTCATTTTTTTCTATTATCTGTGCTATGGTGGGGTTGGTCTAATGGTTTCTTCCATCTATCTTTTGCTACAGAATGATATTGTTTGCAGTTATTACTGTCGGGTCTCCAATTGGCACCATTATTTCCTTCTTGTTCATACAATTGAAAGGATAAAATCGTAATTTCGTTTAAATCCATTAGGTTTTCTGTTACTCTCGGTTTGGAATGAAGTCCTTTTTTTTTATCACTCATTCCTTTATTTTTACTGTCATCTAGCTTAGTTGCAAGTTCGTCCAGAGTTTTTTATGTGACCAGTCATTCATGAAGCGGTCTCTTACATCTAATCAAAACTTTCGTTTAATTTGATCAAAAATTATTAAGCCTGACAGTTTTTAAAGATTTCTGCTTTCTTTTGCTTACCAATATCCATTCTGTAAAATGATTTTTAATTTATACAAAATCAGTCCATGTAAACTATTGACTTTTGTTATGGCTCACGTAAATTTGTCTAAATTTTTTTCGGAAATCGTTTAACTTTTAATATAACTATTATCATCTGCAATTTCTTCATTTTCTAACTACAATATGAGCTATGTTATGTGGCATTATGCCAGCTAGGTAAAAAATCCAAAATGTTTTTGCAATATCTGCTTTTTGAACTTGACGTTCAGACATGGCAATATAAACAATAATGTCGTTATTAGCAGGATAAAACTTCTGAAGTAGACATGGAATATGTAGTTTTAGATATTACATTATTACACGTATTTCTTTCATTATCTAAACCTTAATTTCTCCAATTAAAACCATTTCATGTTGTCGCTTTCTTTCTTCTATAATTTAACGTTAATTTATTATTGTGTTTAATTCCTTCACAAAAGCCGTTGTCATAGATAGGACTTTAAGTTATTCATATTATTAATTCGATAATCCTTAATGTATCAATCTTTTCAATTCTTAACTCGAACAAAATCATTTAGTGGGCTTACTTCAACGCTTTTCTGAGTATGTCATTTCGAGTTGTAATTTTAATTGTAAATACTTCTTCCTGCAATATCACAACAAAACTTCTCTATTGCTAAATATATCTCTATAGAATTTCTATCTCTAAAAACTACTGCTCATTAGCACGACATTATTTTAATATTGCTCGTTAGCGAAATAAATTACTGAAAATACCTCTGATTAATTATTTAATCCCTGCGGGATTTGTCTTGCTTCTGACACCAATTGTTGTACATTAACCCCGTTAATTAAATAAAGCACGGAGTCAAAATGAATAGTTTAACAATACGCTAAAATTTACATACAAAATTTTTTGCCAAAACGCTATTCCTTAGCAACCGTCCATAATTAATGACATTCAAATTAATAGAAGATAAGTAAAATGGGTACAATTGCAGAACATTGTTATTGGTTTACCATCAAAATTTATTTTCACGAAAGTCCGCCAACTAAATGTTTGCAACTGTAAATGAAGGAATGAAACCAATCACAAGAAACCGGGTTATCGTATTTGGCGACTTTGGCACAGTTGGCGCCACAAAAATCACTCCCAACGGCCACTACTATTTGACCATAAAAAATAAAATACAAAGTAATGATATATGTATATATATATATATATATATATATATATATATATATATATATATATATATATATATATATATATATATATATATATATATATAAAATACTATATAACATATATATATATATATATGTATATATAATCCTATTTACAAATAATAATTAAAAAACCTTTTTCTTTCAATTTGCAAACAATGACTTCATTTTTTATAAGACGATTATTATCAAAGGTAAAAATTTTATATGTTTACAGCCAGATAGTTATAGACGATAAAATACGAATCATTTTCAAAACTTGGTTTTCATTTCAAAAAAGGTTTTGTCTTATAACAATTGCCACTGGAAGATAAATAACAAAAAATGATATCCATTAAAAATTCTGTATAAAATTAGTTTAATTTTTTTTTTCTATTCAAACTGGAAAATAATTATCGAAAAAGAATACTAAAAATTACAGTTTATTTTTCAGTTTTGTTAAAATTTAATAATCTACCTTACATACAAATTACTATGCTGATTTGCTTTCGGTTTTGGAGACTCTTAGAAATTGAATTAAGAAAGAATCTAATTAATCTGAAGGGTCAATTTAGCTTCCCGGAAGGCTTTGAAAAGTTTGAAATCCGGAGATACTTGTAGCAAATTCCGGACATACTTACTCCGTTTATTTGATACGATTGATCAATCCTATTAGATAATTATTTCCTGGACTTGAATGGACATAATTCAGATTAGAGATAATTATCTGCTAAATAATGATTTTATTTAGCAGATAATATCAAATTGTTATCAATAATTCAGCGTAGAAGTTAAGTGCACGTGCCTGCTATTTCATTAATTAGGGTGAGTAATTTGATTTCGCATGATGCTAATAGCTAGGAACTAGTTTTAATTGAATCCTTTTCGTTATGAAGAAAGAAACAAATCTGTGACATTTATTATATGATTTAATTACCTGTCTGTCCTCATATTAAATGGTTGAAAAGGTATGTTTCAAAGAGGCGTTTTTGACTATTTTAATTTAATTTTACACTTAAATTACAAAAAGGAAAAACAGAAAATATATATGAATAAGAAAAATTATGGTAAAAGATATATTATAGCTCAAAAATTAATATACTTCTATATTTTTATTATGCTTTGTAAATAGTTATATATAATTTTGTAAGTCTAGATATTTTGCTATGTTATCATTTATGAATATTTGAATGCAAACGTGTATGTAATTTTATATATCAAAATAAATATATTCCACTATATATAGTAACATCCATGTTCAAATTTATCTTCACATACTCAAAAATAATGATATTCATTGAAGATATCCAATCAATGTGATCCATGTTTGCAGGGAAATGTGTGAAAAACAAGCTTTATTAGCACATAGACAACCTCCTTCTAGATATGCAAGTGCTCTGAAGACGGCATTACTTTAAGAGCGGGGCTTATTTCCCCCAAAGTGTGGTTAAGAACGTTATTGTCAGCATGAAAACACGTTGCGATATGTGTGTACCAGTTAGGCGAGATCACATGCCATATTAAAATTGTAGGGCCCTATTTTTTTCTGATTAATTTTTCTGATTATTATTTTTTCTAAACTCTCTTTGGCACATTTATTACCATTTTTAGTGTTTCATTATGCAAGTATATGTATATACGCAGTGCTCTTAAATTTCTCCTTTTCTATTTATGTCATAATGTCATGCCAGAAAAATTCATAAAATAACTAATAATATATATTAAATACAGTTTCTGACAAGTCCGAGAATTTATATATGTAAAGATAAATTTTGACATGAGTGCTTTATATATATATATATATATATATATATATATATATATATATATATATATATATATATATATATATATATATATAACGCATATATTAACATTTTACGAAATGGAATCAAGGAAAACTATATTACCGAACTTACCAAAACAATAAAATGCTAAATAATCAAAAAAACTATTTTTGAAACATAAATGCAGTTTATGTTTAAAAAAAAATAGGCTTGATGGTAATATTAGTGGTGTAACTATTAAAGAAGTGTAAAAATCCGAATTTCAGCTTCTAAATATTTTTATGCTGGATACAAAATAATATTTTTTATTAATGTAGCACGAAGTTACTTTTCAAGCATCCGTTTTTTTCTCATACGTTTACTTAGAATGAGTTCGAAAAGCAGGAACCTGAAAATTTCTAGGAACTTCCTCATTTAAATCACAGACATCGTCAATCATTTAGCTAAGATCAGCGTGGCAAAATCTTACAGTATTTTTAAGCTACCATTTTGCAGGGTGTACGTTTGTCGCGTTTTTACAAAATCTTTTGAGCATTTTTTTTTTATTTCAAAATACTTTTTGATAGAAAACAAATAAATTTAAAAATAAAAAATAACTCATGTTATGAGAAAGCAATCGACCATAGTTAAGGAAAATCACTATAGGTGGAGGACTAACTCATCCTTAGCCAAACCACCTTATCCAAGCCATCCTTATCACTCATCCTTATCAAACCATCCTTATTCACTCATCCTTAGCCCTTATCCAAACCATCCTTATCCACTCATCCTTAGCCAAAGCTCACATTATCCAGGCCATCCTTATCCACTCATCCTTATCCAAGCCATCCTTATCCAAGCCATCCTTATCCGCTCATCCTTAGCCAAAGCTCACCTTATCAAGCCGTCCTTATCCAAGCCATCCTTATCCACTCTCATCCTTAGCCAAAGCTCACATTATCCAAGCCGTCCTTATCCATTCATCCTTAAACTAATTTACAAAATGCGAGAGAACAACGAACAACCATTTCGAACAAAGGATAGAAACAGTTTTCTAAGCTGTGTTCTGTCCATTTGCTATCGGGTGTGGACGTAGTTTAATGTAGTCCTATTTTGTAGTCCTTATAGAATACCAATTAAAATTTGGATAAATTCATCAAACTACATCTTTAAACCTATTCTACATTTAAATATAAATATAACTATTGTCTCATATTTACAAAGAATAAATCAAGATTATTTTTTATAAATCAATATTCTACAAGTCAAGATTCTTTTCTTTTTCCTATACCATTAGAAATTTATATTTCTAGATTATTAGATTTATATTAGATTATTAGATTAGATTTAGATTCTTTCTAAAATTATATAGATATGATGTATATAACACAAATTATATTCAAATTTAATAAAGAATTTTACAATCAAATTTTATTTTGCAATGTAACACTTTGTTATATAGCTCTTTGTTTTCATTGTAAACAACTTTATTTCTGTTAATTAAAACATCGAAAAAATAAGAATTATTAAGAATTACGATATGTGATATTTATTATTAGAAGTTTGTTCCTGTGTTCTTCGTTCATAAAGTTTTCAGCAAAGAAAAGACGATTTAATTTTTAAAAATAACTTCATTTTCATTTTATAATTAGAGTAAAATAACAGAGAACTTATGAATCATTTGTAAAAAAAATGTACAAATATCAATACCGAGTATCTATTAGTTTAACCATAACAGTGAAATACTGTAACTGGGATTCCTTCTACAAGCTAGCAAAAGTGTACGCATTTGGCGTTTAGGAGAAAGGATCAGTGGCCTCGATGGTCAGTCTCCCGAGAGGAAATACAGCGCAACATGCGTTCCTGTGAGAAATCTTTAGTTTATGGTTTGTCATCCCGAGCGCATCCTGGCACATTCGTTGGCTTGCAGACTCTCAACCAAAGAGGAAATATATTTCGGGCACTCGGCGCATAGCCACGTTTCAGGTTTTCGGTTCAGATTGTAAAACAACTTTATTTCTGTTAATTAAAACATCGAAAAAATAAGAATTATTAAGAATTACGATATGTGATATTTATTATTAGAAGTTTGTTCCTGTTTTCTTCGTTCATAAAGTTTTCAGCCGAGAAAAAGGCGATTTCATTTTTAAAAAATAACTTCATTTAGACATTTTCATTTTATAATTAGAGTAAAATAACAGAGAACTTATGAATCATTTGTAAAAAAAATGTACAAATATCAATGCCGAGTATCTATTAGTATAACCATAACAGTGAAATACTGTAACCGTGATTCCTTCTACAAGCTGGCAAAGTATACGTCTTTGGCGTTTAGGAGAAAGGATCAGTGGCCTCGATGGTCAGTCACCGAGAGGAAATACAGCGCAACATGAGTTTCTATGAAAATCTTTTGTTTATGGTTTGTCATCCCGAGCGCATCCCGGCGCATTCGTTGGCTTACAGACTCTCACCCGAAGAGGAAGTATATTTCGCGCACTCTGCGCATAGCCACGTTTCATGTTTTCGGTTTAGACTTGGAGTCCTTCTAAAATCAATAATTATCTGTCTTTAAAAGTTTTAAATAATGTATGTCTCTAATTGTATGTGCTTGTATAAATAAAGCTGGGAATTCCCAAACCTGTGCCTCATGTAATCTCAACCCAATCACACCCAGTTTCATTTTTGGTTGGCCAACTTGCACATTGCAAGGCGTTTTTATAGAGTATGCTGAATCATGTAAATTAATGGAAAATTTGTCTTGAATTAAAATGAATAGTCATTTCTGAAATATTCACCATTAATAATAAAATATTAATACGTTGTGGAATAACAAATATCGCAATGATGCTTGTCATATGAGTTCCTAAATATATTTAAAAAACATCATTTATTTTATTCAAATGTAAAGATTCATTTTATATTGTTTTTTTTTTTTAAATTTGTAAACAAAAGAGTACATATTCTTCTAAAGAATATTCATTCTTTTCAGAAAAGAAGGCAGGTTTAAAATCAAAACCAGATCTTTTGTTTTTACGAAGAAGGCTTATTGAAAGTAAGAAGTCTTTTTGTTGGATTTTATTTCAAAAGCTGTTGTAAATATATTCGCAAAGGAACAATGCATTATATTGACACTCTTGCTTCTCATTAAGAATGATACAACAATACTACTCATTTTTAGCATTAATGACTTTTAGAAAAGAAAAAGCAAATGTTTTTGTGGCGTGTTAAAAACATCTTTTTAAGAAAACTTATAAAAAAAAAACTTAGGTTTTTTTTTGCTTGACATAATTAAAGTTTTGAATATTGTAAGCGGCTTAGTAATTAAACGAAATTATTTTTACACTTTTTTTCACGTTGTTGCTTAATTTTTAAAATAAAGATATGCAATATTTTTAAATTTTAATAAGCACATTTTTATTTATTAATTTTTTGAAAGCAATTTTCACAATGCTGCATAATTAATTTTAAACATTTATTTATAAATAAAAATATAAGTCAATGGAAAATAAGTGAAATCAATGATCGAACATAATTTCCGTTTCAAAAACACTGATTTAATTTTTTTAAAGAAAACCAATCTTTGGCAAAAACAATATTAGTCTATATATAGTTTTATTTTGTTAGTAAAATATATTAGTTTTCCTTTTTTTACACTTTTTGCTTTGAACTGGAAGCAAATTTCATTGAATTAATGTTATATTTATGTGACCGTGGTTCCACCTACGCAACAATGTTTCCTCCTACGCACTGGAAGAGCGACCCTTGCGGCGGCGTCAGTAGGTATCAAATGCCTCACCCGAGAGGACGTACGGCAAAACAGGCGCTGTCGTTAGTTACATCCTGAGAACTAAAAGTGGAATCCTTCCACAAATGTATAATTATATGTTTTAAATGATATATATATTGTGCATTACTATGTAATTGTGTCCGTCGAAATAAATTTGTATGTCCTGGACTACTACTACTACTACTACACCACACCACATCTCTGTGCCTAGAGCTGATTTGCCCCTTTACAGTTTGGGAATGATGTGGGTGAGAAAAAGTCTGATTGGGCTCTGTGACTCTCTACAGTCATATGAAATCGGGACCTGTGGCTTAAAGTGGATTCTGAGCCACTACAAACATCCATGGCATCGCCGGGACTCGAACCGGAAGCCTGTGGCACAAAGAGCCACAGAGCTAGATACTCGGTCATTCATAGGTCACTGCCTAATATGATTGTTGGAAGTAGGGCTGACAAACCTACCTCGTAAAAATTAAACATCTTCTGTTTTGGTATCTGCCTGTCTGCAGACAACTATGGCCCAACAGGAATTGGTGTTAGTTTGAATATTTAATGCATTTTTTGTTATCATATACAAGCATATTCTCTCCTTTAAACATTTCTAAAAGAGAAACAAATTTTCTAGTTTAATAGTCATTCAAAATTTACATTATAAAACTAAGGGATTTTATAGTTATATACCATTATTAACTACAAACGTTTTTGAAACTTTGTTTCAAGTTACTGCAATGCAGTAAAATCCTTAAAATGTTTTTTTTTTTTTTAAGAGTCTTTCGATTTGAAAATCTGTTCTTTAAACTCCGCTTTATTTTATTATCCTTTTTTTTTTTATTAGAATACATTCCGATGTCTTCGTAACAGATAATAGCATTGAAATGGAGGACATTTATT
The DNA here is from genome assembly GCA_021605095.1 of Caerostris extrusa. NCBI lineage: Eukaryota > Metazoa > Arthropoda > Arachnida > Araneae > Araneidae > Caerostris > Caerostris extrusa. The sequence goes on along the minus strand of BPLR01003549.1, from coordinate 29,650 downwards.
TTTGAAAGAACGCTTACTGCCTTTTTTGTGTGACATTTATTTTATTTCAAAGAATTCTGAGAAATATTCTTAAGCTAAATTAAAATTAATTTAACTGAAAGAAAAAAAGCGGGAACATTTTAGGTAAGGCAATCAAAAATAAGAGTAAAAACGATCTTGAACAAGATAGACGTTTTATAAAATTTTATGACTTTTTATCGTGTGAATTGCATTTTTTTTCTGCTTCCTTTACAAACTCCTGAAAAATTTAAGCTTCGAGGGGATAAATAGTAGTTATAGAATGTACACTTTGCAGTAAAAATGTCAGATTTGTATTTCTAACTCGGCTGGCAAACACTTAGACAGTTGTCTTTTATGCTTTAAGGCAAGCGCTGCACGGACGTTACTCACTTAGCACAACCCAGGAGGTGCGTATAGCTTGAAGATAAGCTACAGAAGTGGAGAAACAATACCCCCGCAACGCTTTACGATCATGTTACACCTTGAGAAAGGGATTCCGAACCACTACAGTCATCCATGGCACCGCCGGGTCCCGAACCCGAAACCTGTGGGTGCCAGCCACTCGACTTATATTTGCCGATCAGGCCCCGTGGATAATGTTAGAGCATTAATCTAATTATATCAGTTGGACGAAAGATTCATGATATAACTCAGGTATTAATATAAAATTAACCAATTTGAGAGTTTTCATTCAAGTATCTGTCATAACTGTTTTTTTTTACTTAACACTTCAAGAATGAACTTTATTCAATAGTTTTTACTATACAACATTTACAAAATAAAGTGGGGACAAGAGTTGTGCAAATAATCCAGACTGTTATGAAATTTAACGCTCTGGCTCAGAGATGTAAAGAGGCTGCATTTTCCCTCCTCATTTTCTCGAGTCCTAGTTAAAGCACTTTCCAGCTTATAGATTTATTGTGATCATTTTTATCATAGACGCGATAACTTTATGCTCAATTCCTATCGTCAACTTTGAATCGAACCTCTACAGTTGGAAACATAATACAACAAATAATATGATACACGATAATCAAATACACTTCACTGTACTGTTTCCCAATACCCTATAATCGATACACAATGTACGATACACGATAATCAAATCCCTACTGTACCGAACTGAAGTAATTATGATAAAATATAGTGCACAATTTATAACATCTAGCATTAATTGGTAGATTTTATCTTAACATTGGAAAAACTATTCCAACTTTAGACTTTCTCTACGAATTATATCTATGCACACGTCCGTGTTATTTCGTAGATAGTCCCCTGAGCCTATTCACATACTTTATCACTTCTCTACAAGAGATAGTAAAATAATATGAAGAATATGAGAATGGATGGTTCGTTTGTACTCTTGGTGGACTAGAAGCGGTAATAAAACGACAGAAATCACTGCTGAGATAACTATATGATCAGTGAGTGCGAACGCGTTTATCAAGGAAAGAGATGGAATTTCATCAGATATACAAGTACTCAGTGACTCCCTTAATGACAGATGACACAATCCAAATGCGATAAACTATTCAGGTTTCATATCTAAGGGTTTTTATATGAGATATGGGCTTCTTCGACTTCAACTATGATGAGACGGATTTCTCAGCATCCATTCCCCCATCTTCAATAAAAGTGTAAGATTTATTTATTTACTTATTATGATAGAAGAAATGATAAATTTAAGATTTGCACTGAAGATGAGAAATATCATTTTAGTTTATTGTTATGTTATTGTATAAATGTCAAGTTTGAAAATAAACTTCTGAGAATAAAATTTAACTATAAATATATATATATATGTGTGTGTGTGTGTGTGTGTGTGTGTGTGTGTGTGTGTGTGTGTGTGTGTGTGTGTGTGTGTGTGTGTGTGTGTGTGTGTGTGTGTGTGTGTGTGTGTGTGTGTGTGTATGTATGTATGTGTGTATATATAAGAGTGTATAGCAATACTGCTAAAAATTAAAAAAGGTCTCCTATTGTATTCAATTTATTCATTTTTTATAAATATCTATCCAAATATTTGTATGTCTCTCTTCGCATTCAATAAAGTCACAAGTTGTACGAGTCATTCGATGCCATTTTTTCTTTTATATTACAGAATTTGAAAAAAATAATAAAATAGAAGAGACTGCCTCTCAAAAAAGTGGAAAACATATTTTACTTCCATTTCAAAAGACATTTATTCCCCTTTTCAGAAAACCCTTCGGTGTGTTTTTATTGCGAATTTAGTACCGGATTATGGTAATCCAAATAGAAGAGCTTCTTTTGGCAACCTTGCCAAAAGGAATTTTCCTGATTCCTGTAAAAATAAAAGGATTTGAGGCATTTTCGGGGCTCAATTGATCCATATTTTGGACTTAGGGATCCTGAAAGTTTGCAAAATCCCTAGGTGAGGGAGAGAGATTACACAAGCGATGTGCTTACCTGTTTAGGGTGATACATTTTTTATTCCGGAAGCTTGTAACACTGAATTTTGATGCGCTTATTTCAAAAAGCTGAAATAAATTGTTTTTTTGTTCTTTTAAATCCCCCCAAGAGCTAAAAAGGTTTTTATTTGGAGCTTTGACAGAATACTTCACACATAGTGTTTGAGGATAAAAACCTAGGGATAAAGAGTTTCTTTTTCTTATAAAATATAAAAATAAATGAAGATATCGGATGATCATCAACTATGACCCTAAAAATGATGACTGACTGATGATGATGATGACTATAAAGATAATAAAAATATATTATTTTCATGAGGTTTTTTATATGTTAATGAACTTTCGTATTCAATATCTTCATGTATGTAAAAGCAGTCGCATTTTGGGAAGAAGAAATCATGCCTTCTAAAAAAAAGAATATCAAGGTAACTGTCCTTGAATTTCGAGTTTATATGTGAGAGACCCAAGACAATTCCCTCAAGGTAGCCTCACTGTAGGTAATTCACCAAGAATCGCCATTGAATTTCCTTCGTTTGGAAAATATGTAAGAGGAAACTATTACGCTGTCAGTGGAATTTCCAACTGCGCATTTTGATCCACTAGTTGCGAATGTTGCTGTTAGACCACGTATCTGATTTTTACATTATTAACAAATATTACTATAATTGTAAAATAATAGCAGAAAGTATCTCCAATTATTATACAATTACAGTAATTAACTATCTTTAATAACTAATAATCTATATTAATCAGAAATGTAGTCTTAGCCAACTAAAATAATAATTATAATGAAATATAAATAACTTTAGTGTACTTTAATTCCGGAGATTGATGGCAGTGTGACTAATGTTCTTACGTCGATGCCACAGGGTTTGGGTTCCATTACCCGCGGTGTCGTGGTTGTTTGTAGTGGTTCGGAATTTAGAGATTAAACTAAAAATGTACGAAAAGAAATAAAAGTTTAACTTGTGGTCCAATGGTAATTTTGAATTCCGTGGAGTCATCCAATGTACTCACTGCTTTCAGAAATCAGGGGATACAATGGTGATAACGTGACTGTAAAAACGTCTCACATTAAGATTACTGGATAGAAATTTTGAGAATTTTCTCCCATACGACAAATAGCTGTAAGAACAGTTATCTTTAAAATTTTCCATTGGTTACAGGTTCGGAAATCACCTTAAACTTTAGGTCCCGATCTAATTAGCCTAAAGTGTTCACAAAATGACCATAAAAGCTAGAACCAAACCACTAAAATCTTTCTGGAATGCAATATCATCTCCTCATTGCCTGTCGGTGGGGGTGTTGCGGCATACATAAGTTGAACATGAGGACCACTGATGTCCAACAAAACACAAAATATCATGCAAAAGATGAGTCTAAGTCCTTATTTTTAGAAATGAATTAACAGGAGATTGTAACAGTGCGTGTTAACATGTCCTATCTACATTTGAAATTCCCGATGCAAGATTTTAAATTTTCTATTATCTAATCAAATGCAAATAAATGCCTTAAAGTCTTTTGTAAAATTGTGAAAAACTTTCTCGACACCTGTCAGAAGCATTATTTATATTATTATTAACTCAAATTATATGAAAAAAGAATATATTTTATTAATTAAATCTTGATAGTAATAAGATTATATAATTTTATATGTATTATGTAATACTTCCCCAGAAACCTCGTTTATATTCTGTGAAAATATTAGAACTTATCTTACTAAATCTTATCCTAATAACTAAAAAAGAAACTTCATTACTTAAGTAGTAGTTTAGAAGAAGAATAGCAATAGTTTGTAATCATGCTAATACCCTGAATCTCATGCCCTTCAATGATTAATGAAGAGCTCTATAAATCCACTACGAATAGCAGATTGGGAATCCATTCCATCCAATTATCTGTAGTTTTCCCACACACTTTGGCCAGAGATTTAGTTCTTGTTTCCTCGCTCTCTTTATCTTATCTCTTATCTTAAGGCCCTTCCAACAATTTGTTTATTTTGTACAGGTGAAACTGCTTTGGATTGATTCTGTAAGATGAACGTTGAAATCAGTCTTTTACAAGTAATGCAATTTATTTCTTTTTTATTTTTAAAACCTCATTAATAAACTCCATGTGATTATTAATTTTCTTTCAAGGAATTAATACATATGTTAAGTTGTTTTAAAATTAATATTATTGTAGTAACTGTAAACAATAAAAAGTATTGTATTAACGATTGAAAATTTGGACAAGATATATAAATATATATAGGGGAGAGTGTGAATTAATAGTAGGAATTGAATGAAAAGGAAGGTTTTTCTTTTTCAAGTTGAAATTTTACTGTTACATCTGCGCCATCTGGTGGCAGATACATGCAATTTAAATCTAAAAGAACTAAAATTTAATTAATTAAATTTAATTAATGAATTAATATTTGAAAAACTTGATGTTAATACAGTTTGATGATTTGTAGTTGATGACAATCAAGTGTCATCAACTACAAGTTCAAATAATTTTTTAAAAACTTATGTGGATGGGAAAAAAATTATTTTATTAACTACTGAAAATTTGAACAATATATATATAGGGAGAGTGTGAACTAATAGAGGGAATTGAAAAAATACATAAAATCTCTGATATTGATTTTATATGAGTCAGAATAACCTCATCACAATGAAGGAGAGCTAACCCTAATTTTAAACATTCCTGAATTTAACTCCTCAATTTACCATTTGGAGTATGCCAACTCAGCTTGTAAATTATGGGATACAATTTGGCAACTGAGGAATTCACCAATACCAACTTAAATTAGCTCATCGAGTAAACCCTCCACCCCAACTCAAAGAAAGGACATTGCAATTTTTGATTTTATCGGCTTCATCCGCGGCGTGGACACTGTAACTTTCAATTCGACCTCGCTTGCCAAGTTTCAAACTGAGTATTTCAGTAAAGAAAGCTAACATGCAATTCATTCATACATTCTTGTTCATTAAAACCTACTGAATAATAATTCACTACGAGTCCTGCAGCAATGAAAATGAAACTTGTCCTATGTCGACCGAATATATTGTACATATCGACTAATAATACATCACTCCTACATATTAACATTAGTTTATAACTTATTAACATTGCTTTATGAGATAATAATTTAGCATTGTTAACACTCTGGCAGCATTAAATTAACATAACAGCATTTAGGAGATATTAGCATTTAGCAGATATTAAATTAGGATTACTGATATTGCTTTTATAACATTAAATTAATCAGCTAATCAGTTCCTTTTGATACTTGCATTACGGCCATTGATTTCAAAAACAAGATTGATTTTGACCCTATTTGTGACATGCCGAACTACTAATAAATCGAAATACTAATTAAGTAATATACTACTCAGTAGATATTTGTAAATTGTGTGTTATTTAGGGAGCCTGTGATACCAAAGGCCAGAGTGTTAGCCAATTGCCATCAGGTTCGCTTATTTTTTTGTGAATTTTACAGGAATTAATGGATAGTGATGCAACTGCAAAAAGTTCACAAACCAACAATCTATTAGCATGATAGAAATGGAAATTACTTTTTACTTTTGGTCGATTTTTATTTTGCTTCAAGTACCCACACAGAGATGAATTGTTATAATTACTGCCCAATTATTGGGTTTATTTTCTTTATTTCATACATGACAAACTGTATTTAATTGTTAAAATCAAAAGAAGAAAAGAACGCAGAAATATGGCGTCGAGAAATAACTAAAGAATAAAACTTTTGCCTTTAACTAAGAATTAATTATGATGTGTGCTAATTGCTTTGAAAGTTGTTTACCTTTTGTTAACTCTAGTAGCGTATTATAATCATTCATCAATGTCGAAAACAAATGTTTTTTTTTTTCTGCAAACAGTGTAATTGTTACAAATAACCGCTTGTCATTGGAAAAATAGGAAGTTAATGAATCCTATACATAATTACAAGTCACTATGTAACATAGCCCACTCTGTATTAAAAAAACCATGTTGTAATCTGTAACTGTCAGTAAACATTTTTAGATCAAATAATAATACTAATATAATAATAATAATAATAATAATAATAATAATAATAATAATATAATAATAATAATAATAATCTGTAAACATTTTAAAAATATTTTTTTTTTTTTAAAATTAGGGAAATACAGATAAGTAATATACATTTCCTTCAATAAAAATATTTTTATATGCATTTCTATAATTAGATGAGTAATAATTAGTTAAATTTTTTTAAACAAATTAAAATGTTTTGCATTTTTTATATCATGTACCTTTGCTGTATTATGATAACTTTGAATTACTTGTAGGTGAGTGTTGACAAATTCAATTGTATTTTTATTTAGCCCCTTATCCACTATTTTTGTTTTTGCTTTTTGATTAGAAATTTTCTAATTTCAAGATCTTTTTATGGATATTGATCTTTATATATGGATACGGATATCGTATGATGGATATACTTGAATATGGATATCGCATAATGGATATAGCAGGATATGGATGGTGTGTGATTAATATATGTGAATATGGATATCGTGTGGCCGAAATACATGGATATGATTATATGGATACAAATATTGTATGATGGATATAGATGGATATGAATAAGAGTATATGCAAATTGACCGATAGGATGATAGATGCATATTGTTGTGGATGTGATAAGTTGTTGTTACTTATCCCACTTGGTAGATATCTAATATAGACCAAACCCACGAACCCGTATGGACTCATGGTTGAAGGGGAAGCTTCCTTCATGGGAAGGAAGCAGCTTCTGTTGTGATGGACCACCCGTAGGTAGGAGTTTGACTGTTGCCCCCTAATGCTCTTACAGTCATATGAGTCCGGGACCTACGGCTTAAAGTGGATTCCAAACCACTACACAACATCCATGGCACCACCTGGCTCTAACCCGAAACCTGTGGTAACGAGCGCCAGAGCGCTAGCCACTCGACCAGGAAGGAATGTGGTCAGATGTATGTATATAAATGTAGTAGAATGGACAAAAATCAGATTCATGACTGGCTATTAACTTTATTCAAGAATGTTTACAGGCTTGTGTTAATATTAACGTAATTGATAATTTACTTGAACAATCCATATCCATATTCATATCAGTATACGTGTCCATATTGCTGACGAGAATCAGCAATCAACTCCAATACACAACGAATGATTAATGATTACTTTATCAGCTGTACTCGGCCACGACTCCAGATGTCGTTAGGAATATGCTACTTTTAACACCAGTTTGAGTCACATCTTCTGGATAGAGAAGATTTTTGGCTGTTTCAACAGTTATTTAATAGTTCTTCTCAGCCTTGGCGCTATATGGTGTTAGGAGTAGTACGAATTTAAAAGCACCAATCGATTCAACGCTTGATATTAGCAGTTGATTTTAACGCTTGTTAAAAAATCAACTTTTTCAACAGAAAGAAAGGCTGATTAGCGTTTCATCAAGAGCTGTATTCAATTTCAATCCAGGTACACGGGGCTACATTATATTTAAATCCTCATAAGTTTCATATATTTAAACCGTAAAACTTTCTTATTGAACTTTTCTATTGCTTAATAGCTATTATTTCTCTAGTTATTATTTGGATATTTTTGCATTTTATTATTTTCAATTGGTTTGCATAATGAAATTGTAGATAATTTTGCAGTGAATATTTAGCAAATGAGATTGGTTTAATCACTTATACAAAGGTTTTGATGATATCGTATAATATAACTGTCTCTGTCTTGCCAGATGCATTAGAACAACAACATAAATAAAAATTTGCCACCAGCAGAAACAAATTCAACACATGTGACATATTGAGGGCAGATGAACGATAGAGGAATTTCGCACATACACTAGAGAGATTGGCCATTTCATTAGCGTAATTGGTAAACATTGTTGTTGCTCATAATGGGTTAATAATCACAAGAAATATATGTTCATGGCAGAAATTAAGTTTCTTCGAAAATTAGTATACATACTGCACACAATTATCATGAATATTTGAACAAAATTATTATAATCTATTTAACCACATCAATGTGAATTATGACTCTTCACGTACAGGAAGCGCCCTTTTTAATTATGTATAGTTTTCTTTCAGCAGCTCGTTAATGAGGATGACACACGCAAAATATTTTGAATGCAATCTTTATGAAAGAAAATCAATTTTAACTAAAATGCCTCTTAACAAAACTTCCAATATTCCTCGCTGTTTATTTATCATAGTCGCGTCAAAGTAGACATCTTTGTAAAATAATGTTTTCTATTAATTAAAAATTTAATATCTATTTGTTGTCTATAATCAGTTATTTTCATCGAAATTAGTCTTTTTAATTTCTAATTAGCAATTAATTACGAATTCTTTACCCTACATATTTTACTATTAATCTGTAATATATAATATATTTAAATACAATAAAAAAAATACTACATTGCACTATTATAAATACTATATTATTATTAAATTACTATAAATTTATAATTAAAAATTTTAATTAAATAGTTGAAGGTAATTCGGAAATTTGAGTATCTAAATTGAGCATTATTATCTTCATTAAATTGTTGCCTAACTATATGTTTGTGTATAAAAATAGAAACTTAAAAACCAAAATAATGTTTGTAAACGTAAATTAAATGTTTTTCAGATATTTTTCAGAAAAGGATTTTGCAGAATTATCCTCAATCCTTAATTTTTAGAGTTTTAGTCTGTATGTATTTGGCTAAACAATATATAGTTGTATCGAATACAGTTGTATGTGGTGGTTAAAGAATATAGTTGTAACGAATGTAGTGGTATGTATTGGTTAAAGAATATAGTTGTATGTATTGGCTAAAGAATATAGTTGTATTAAAAATTAAAGTGTTCTTAGAGAACATTTTTGTTCATAATTAAAGAAGTTTTGTTCATAGTTAAGATTTTGTTCATAGTTTTAGAATAAACATAATAATAATAATAATTAGCTTCGGTGCTCGGTGCCACAGGTTTCAGGTTCGAATCCCGAGGAGCCATGGGTGTTTGTAATGGTTCGGAATCCACTTTAAATTGTTGGTCCCAGTCTAAAAGGATCGTTAGACGTAGGGCTGATACCCTAACTTGTAAAAACATAATAGCTCCTATCTCAAAAACTGCCCACCAAGGGCTGTTGCGCCACTAATGATTAAAGTACAATTTATAATATATAAACAATATTAATGTTATATTTTTTAAAACACACAGTTATTTTAAAATTTAATTTTTATTTTATGTATTAACCAATAAAGTGCACACATTTTTCTTTAAATATATCTCCCAAGAATATGTCGATACTTTGTGAACAAAGTACTATCTATGGAATTATTTGATCAAGATTATAAAAGCACACCACTCTGACATACTTCGAAGAAGTTTTAAATCGAATTCCAAACATCAACTTGAAAATGACAGATGTCAAACTTTTTTTGACATCATTTAATATTCGTATGGACTTTAATGCAGTGAGCCGATGTCACGTGACATTTATCGATGCGTACTTTTGGACAAGTCGATCAGATAGCAGTAAAAGATGCACGAACGAAATATCTAGACAAATTTTCCAAATGTATTCAAAGTCATCGTGTTAAATTTAATTTATTAAATCCGTTAGATAGTCAAAGATGGGATTTAATCACTAAAAAAGACTTCCAAATTTCATTTGATTTTTAAAGAGGTAGAATTTAAAATATTCATATATTTAGCAAATCAGTTACTATAAAATCAAAGCTGCATTTTTCTAAGCTGTTTATTATAATTTCTATCTGAAATCCGCCCATTATTTTAGATATTTTTAAAAACATTTTTCTTTTGATAAATAAACACCCAGGGCTTTGCTAAACCTTAATAAACGTAAATGAAAATAAATTAAAGTTTTGTAATAAATTTTGCATTTACATTTATAATAGCTCAGCATCACAATTACATTAATTATACTAGAATATTTTTGTTGGATAGTTGTTTTCAGAAGGCTAAGATACAATTCCTGTTTTATTGGACAATCCAAAATATTCAATTGTTTTAGAAAATCACTAGATATATTATTTTGTATTATCTTTTGAGAATTTGGATTTCAAATTTACGAAAAATTTATTAAACCCCCTGGGTTTGAGTTTTAAAAACTATACAAATATACAATCTATATAAATATACAATCAAAATATGAACAACATTGTATATAAGCGGCATTAAATATAAATAAGATAATAAATAAGTTTTAAGTTAATTATATATAAAAATTTATAATGTAAATACACATAAAAAATTTACAATTAAATGCAATAAAAATCATATTTCACAAACTAAGACAATTCTAATTGTCGTTTTCATTATTATTTTTTTCAAATATCTGGTTCTTTAAGCAATATTGTTGACTAGTGACAATAACCAACAATGGTATTTGGTATAGCAAGCAATTCCAAATGCCATTGGTAAAACAAAAATTGACATACAAAATAATTAAAAAATTTCTTTATATAAAAGTACTGAATTTTCAATTATTAATAGAGTTTACATATATATTTACTTGAGTATATATATATTGAGTATATTAGTATGCATATAAAATTATTTTGATAATTAATTTTGATACTAATTGGATATTAATTTAATAATAATCTAATTTAATAAATTTATTTTGAGAAACTTATGAATGATTAACAATTCATTTCGATTGTTCACTTTGCTATTAGTTCATATTCAATTTATATTGTTCACTTATTCAATATCTAGAAACTATGGCTCTACAATTATTTTGATCAATTACAAATATCTCACCAAAAATTATCAAAAGAGGTTAAATTATTATTTTTTTCTTTCGAAAGATTTCTTGAAATGGAAAATTGTCATTTTTCTATTTTTAATTTATTACAAATATTTATTGTTTAATTTAATTCATTTAATTAGCTTTCAATTATTTAATTTGGAAAATCCTTGAATGAGTGGATTATTAATGCACGTTTACAATCATGAAATAAAAAGCAACGTTTTCAAAATAAGAAAAAATTTGTAAAAGTATCACTAATGGCAAACTTAAAGTCGAAATTTAGTGTTTTTCTGAAAATATTTACTACAAACTAGAATTAATAATTTTATACATTCTTTCAAAATTCTCAAAGTGAAAGTTGTGTCTAGACATAAATGTAACTATTAATTAATAATAATAAAATAATCATTTCAAAGGAATGAAATATATAAACCCTTTTTATTAGCAACGACCTAGATACATTCTTCTTTTAAATATATTAATAAATAAACATTAAATTCAAGTCAAAAACTACAACAAAATTTACTTCAAAATATTTTCGATGCTTAGAGAAAATGGCAAATCGATTTCTATACAAACTAGGAAATGGAAAATAGCGTCGAAAATTTAGAAATATGCTAATTAATTTATTTTATAGCTTTTCCATTTTCGAAATTTTAACACTTTATTTTTATCGCTATATAAAAATTTGAATAAAAAATATTTTAGAAATATTAAAATACCCTTTCTCTGTTAAAGTATTTTGATATTTACTATCAATTGCTAGATTTTAGGCTTATATTAAATCGTTCTTCATATTAATTCCTACCTATACAGGCGCTATATAGAAAGCTATACAGAATATTTATATATTAAAGCTAGAGAGATTATTTACATAATCGTATAAATAATGCATTTATATATAAAGCTATATATATTATTTATGTAATGCATTCTGTATATAACGCTATACATATTATTTGTATGATTATAGATATCTAATAATACAAAAGGCATTTGTATTTGTATTCAATCTTCTATTAGTATCATTTTGATTTATTTTCAAAAATAAGCCTAATAATAGATAAAACCTACAGAAAAGGTAATAATTATTACAGGACAGCTAGGATAAAACTTATCAAAGTCTCCAAAAAGCCTAAATAGCATAATGCCTCCATAAATTTTCAAAAATAAAGGGCCAATTAGATCAGGCAAAATACTTCTTAGTTCAAGAGTAATTGTTTCTGCCAGTGTTATTATTTTTCTCGCAAGAAAGCAGAGTTTAGATGACAGAAGTTTAACTTGAACGACGGACTAAAAGAAGAATGTCATTTAATTGCCTTCGACACAGAATAAGCGAAAGGATTTTCTTTTGAGGAAGGTTTCCTTTTATTTATACTCCACCTTTTCCCAAATAAATCTGGCTTTTCGTACGACGAGCAAAATAACTGTTGACGCTGAGAATAGTTTTTAATGAAAGGAGAATGACAGCAGTTGTATGACTAATCTAATCTGAAGCAGGCAAAAAAGAATGTGTATTATTTGTGTGTCGGCTCGTGCTGAGGATAAAAATTAAACAAATACCTGTATTATGCTAGATTCGTTTTATATGGTTTGAGATTACTGATTTCTATGATTAGGATTTTTACAATTAAATCTGAAAAATACTCAATTTTTGCAATTAAATAAGAAATTTCAAAATGTCAAAAATAGCCATTTTATTTCATTTTTTAAAAAATGCAGAATAATATCCATTGCACTTTTCTAACATTGAAAATGATAATGATGTGTGTGAATCTATATAAGGTAAGGAAGAAAATTAAAAAAATAGTTGATAAATCATTGAAATTAATTATAGAGTGATCATTAAAACATTACATATGTATCGTTACATATTATATATATTGTAAAATTTTTTGCTCACGAGAAAAGTTGGCATCTCATTCCCAGAAGAGAGGAATGCATGTTATCTGAAATACATATAATAAGCCCATCACTTCAATTTGACAGCAAACGTTCTTTATTGTGGATAGTTATAATACATGCAATTAGTGTTTGCAATAATGAGAATAATCTGTTACTCAAATCTGATAGCAGATTTTCGGTATCGTGTGTAATGAGACTGGGACCAACTGTTTAAAGTGGATTTCGAACCTGAAACCTGTAGTACTGAGCGCCAGAGCCCGAACTACTCAACCATCAGGCCCCGTGTTAATAGAGGAAAATATTCTAATAAATCATTATGATATTATTAATTCCTAGCTATACATAAGCTATATGAAAGCTACACAGAATATTTATATATTAAAGCTATACAGATTCTTTAAATATTATTTATTATTATCATATAAATAATGCATTGTCTATATAAAGTTATACATATTACTTATATGATTATAGATATCTAATAATACAAAAAGTATTATTATTTGTATTCTATCTTCTATCAGTATTATTTTGATTTATTTTCAAAAATAAGCTTAACAATAGATAAAACCTACAGAAAAGGTAATAATTATTACAGGACAGCTAGGGTAAAACTATCAAAGTCTCAAAAGCCTAAATAGGATAATGTCTCCATAAATTTTAAAATAAAGGGCCAATTTGATCCGGCAAAATACTTCTTAGTTTAAGAGTAATTGTTTCTACCGGTGTTATTATTTTCTTGCAAGAAAGTAGAGTCTAGATGACAGAAGTTTAACTTGAACGACGGACTAAAAGAAGAAACGACATTTAATTGCCTTCGACACAGAAGAAGTGAAAGGATTTCCTTTTCAGGAAAGGTTTCCTTTATATTTAGACTCAACCTTTTCCCAAATAAATCTGGCTTTTCGTGGGACGAGCAAATAACCGTTGACGAAGAATAGTTTTAATGAAAGGAGAATCACAACAATTGTATGACTAATCTAATCTCAAGTAGGCAATAGAGTCTGCATTTGTGTCGGTACGTGCTCGGGATAAAAATTAAACAAATACCTGTATTATGTTAGATGGGTTTTATGATTTAGATTATTAATTTATATGATTTATAATTTTTATAATTATATCTGAAAAATATTCATTTTTTCAATTAAATAAGAAATTTCAAAATGCGAAAAATAGTCAAATTTTTATTACTTTTGAAAAAATTCAGAATAACATACATTGCATTTTTACTATCGAAGATGATAATGATCACTCTGTAATTAATTTGAATGATTTATCAACTATTTAAATTGTCTTCCTTACCTTATATAGAATAACACACGCACACATATATATATATATATACATTCATATTATTTCCTAGTTATACAGAAGCTATATACAAAGCTATACATAATATTTATATAATTATATTCATAAGGCATTATTTATATAGTTATATTTTTCTAATAATAAAAAACGCATTTGTATTTGTATTCAGAAGATAAATAGAAATACAAATGCTTTTTGTATTATTAGATAAATATTATATATATTATAAACATATATTAAATTATAAATATTATAATATTAGTATCATTTTGATTTATTTTCAAAAATAAGCTTAATAATAGATAAAAGCTACATAAAAGGCAATAATTATTACAGGATATAAAGGATAAAACTTATCAAAGTCTCAAAAAAGGCTAAATAGGATAATGCCTTCACAGATTTGGAAATAAGGGCCAATTAGATCCGGCAAAATACTTCTTAGTTGAAGAGTAATTGTTTCTGCCGGCGTTATTATTTTCTTGCAAGAAAGCAGAGTCTAGATGACAGAAGGTTAACTTGAACCACGAAATAAAAAGAAGAAATGCCATTTAATTGCCTTCTTAACAGAAGAAGTGGAAGGATTTCCTTTTCAGGAAAAGTTTAATTTATATTTAGACTCAACCTTTTCCCAAATAAATCCAGCTTTTCGTAAGACAGGAAAAATAACTGTTGACGAAGAATAGTTTTAATGCAAGGAGAATCACAGCAGTTGTATGACTAATCTAACCTGAAGTAGGCAATAGAGTCTGCATTTTGTGCCGGTACGTGCTCGGGATAAAAATTAAACAAATACCTGCCTTATTGTTAGATTGGCTTTTATTTATTTGATCTCAGTCTATCATTAATTACTTAGCGTGATATTCAAAACTATCTCTTAAAAAAAAAAAAAAAAGTCATTCTTTATAAACAAAAATAAGGCCCATCTAATATAGCATTAGCACATGGAATATACAGAGTTTCCGAATAGAACTGCAATATTATACAAGAGTACTTTATCGGCAACAGTGTAATTTATAACATAGACTCATTAATAGTGAAGAGCTAGTCCGACAATTTATAAACATAACATTATAAAATTAATCTTTCACAAGCATCATTAACTACACCAATCCATTTATTAACGTTCAAGTCTTCACTCACAACAATGCAAGACACAAATATTCCTACCTCAGCTGCAAAATCGATACTACGGCTATTGGTTTATTAGACTCTATTATGTGCTATAGTAAACTATTTTCCACCATGCATCTACATCATTTTAATGGATCATTTTAGTTAAAATATTAGTTGGATTTATTTTACAAATGTCGAACATTGGCGCCTAAGCCATTAGTTTACAGGCTCTCCAGTACTTTTGAGTTAAAAAATAGTCCGCAATAGATACCCGATGGTTAAAGCAGCTTATTAGTTAACTATTTTATACACATAACACACAAGTACAAACGAACAACAAGTACAAGTACAAAACGAAAACATCAAAGACAGCCCATAAAACTCAAAGTACAAAAGGGACATTCACATCAAAGAGAACAAAGTATAAGAACTCCTATTTCATTACGTATTTCCCAATAACCCGACTGCAAAAATGTCTCAGATATCACAAGGCACATACAAGATCGCAAACTAAAAATGACGGTATTGAAAAAGGAGCTGTCTAGCTTTCAAAAGTACACAAAATCGAACTGATATCATTTTACGTATTTAAGCGGCAACTATTTAAATAATTCCATTTAGTTAATTTTATAAGAGAATTTTTCAGTAAATACATGTAGGCTAATGAAAACAGATGTTTCCACTTCAAAATTGTGGAAGATACTATTACTATTTTTAATATTTATAACGGAGTTTCGCCTTGTAAATCTCTTTGAAACTACTTATTCTTATCTTATACCTTTAAATAAGTAAAAAAAATATGTTACTGATTCTCTAGAGCCAAGAAGAGATCACTTCAATTTACAATTCTTTTTACTAAATGATGCTGGAGGACTTAAAATTTTCTATTACCTTAATTATCATACCTGTTTAACTTGTTTTTTACTTTTGTGTTTAATTTGCTAACTAATTAGTAATTATCAACATTTTTTGTAATGTTGTTAATTAAACAGTTAAAATGATGTTAAAATGCTAATTTGCTTTTTAAAAATGTATTTTGATTGTTATTTTATGCTAATTTAAATTTGTATACATAAAAATAAATAAAATTATTTTATTTTCATTCGAAATGATAATTATACTTACTATGCTGTGATAAATATATTAATAATAATTAATTGAAAATTTTAATTATGAAAGAATATATGAAATCTTTGAAAGACGTTTTGTTGTTGTGACTAATCCTCAGTGCCCTGCAGTGCAGGACGGACAGCCCATGAGTAATCTATTGATAGATGGAGGGAAAGGGGCATCTTCTGTCGTGATGGAGCATCCTTAGGTAGAAGTCTGACTTGGCTTCGTGTCGCTGAAGAAGGAGGGCAGTGTCTTCCGTGATTTATCGTATGGGAGAAAAGCCGGAAAACTTCCGCCATGTAGTCAACTAACGAGACAAGATGCTGAACATTCCGAATGCCATCGAGTCTACTCTTATTTTGAAACAGTGTCTACAACAAAGCAGCCAGCGGATGGAACCTCAGACCTAAGGCTACGCAAGTTGCCACTGAGCCTCAGTCGGGTATTTTAAAAGATAAAAGTTTCAGAACTCTAAGGAATTCTTAAAAAATAATTAACATTTAAAAAAGTGCACTTTTATATTGGAGAAAAACATCTCCTATGTTTATCAATTGAAATTCATTTCAATGAAATGATTTTAGGATTATTGATCTAACAAACGCCATTATACAAAATTGGAATGGCTTTCCCCAACAGAATAGATGAAAAGTAATTTTCTTTTTGTTTCACACACCCATTACTGGCATAAAAATAAAAACAAAGTTGCACTGTCATATTTAATTTAAATAAAAATGGCCTTCATCGGAATAAGAGCTTAAATAAATTGTCTGTTGGACATCCTGTATTCCTGATCTTCAACCAATATTTCCAATTTCCTCAATATCTGATAGTCAATTGTTACCGAAAATCATCTATCTTAACACTCAGTTTGTAAGTTATTCTAAGAATCTGTATATTTGACAGTATTTCTTTTGACTTTAAATTTTTTTTTTCCTTAAATTCTTTGCTTTTAAGATTGTTTAATGCACAAAGAAGATAATTTTTCAGAAGTAAATGACATTGTTGAAATAATTCTTAAATATTACAACACAGACCCTATGAAATTACAAATAATTCTGAATAATTTCTTGTGAATGTAGATGAAACATTCCTTAAAAAAAACTTTTTATATCTATACAAAAAGTTTTTTTTTTTTGTGTGTATAAAATCCTTAATCTCGCAAGGAAAATTATAAAAACATCTATCTCATTATTAACGAAATATTTTTGTTTATTCCATTTCACCGTAAAGATATTTCGGTTGTATTTTTCAATGCTTTTTTAAATTCAGGTATTAGTTCTACGTAATGTGTAAACATTTGAAGATAGTAATTATGCAACTTGGGAGAAAGAACTGCTTTATGAAGAATACTTGTTTGAAAAGAAATTCAATTTTATCAAGTGTAAACAAAGATTTTGGTGAATAGTCTGAAGGAAATAAATTACAAAACACAAAAAAAGAATTTTAATCAGTTCACTATAAATGTTTTAAGCGTAAATTTAGATAAGCTGTTCAGATTTTAATGATGTAGTTTTAAATGAAATATTGTTTAAACATTTCTATAGAATTTGAAATTAAAAAATGAAGAGATTTTCAAAATCTAAATTTTGATTATATTTAAAACATTTTTAATACGTTTTCAATTTAACGAGTCCAATAAAAATGTTTTTGCTAGAATAAAAAATGTGCTTCACTGCAGAGTATAAGAATATTAAAAGGAAGACAAAATTTAGCTAGTTACAGAAAAAAATTAGGCTCCATTGAAATCTTATCATTCTGATAAGAATATTAAATATTTAAAAATATTAATGATTTTAATCATTAAATTAGAATCGTTTATTTCACAGTTGAAAGTTTTAATTCATAGTTGAAAAGATTCATTAAAATTTCGTTAAAATTATTTTTATTATGAATCTTATTTTTTAAAAATATCGATCTTGAATCTATAATTTTCATTAATGCTGGAAATAACGATACATATAATTTTTGCAAACCACTACATAAGCGAGGCCAAACACAAATCAGTTTTTATTCATATATTTCGCTCATTAATTTTATTGATATTTAAAGGCTATTATTTGTTATTAAATAAGAAAACATTTTTTCTCTCTTTTTATATCAAAAGTCAGATATCACTAAAAAATTAATTTTATGCTAATATAAATGCAAATGCTTTTAGCGTGAATTTCGTGTAAGGAGTTAGCCAAAATCATTAATCCTTTTAATCAAATAATGCATGACTATATTTATCTTAAGTTACCCCATTTCTGTTAAAAGTATTGCACACTCTGACTGGCAGTGGCAGAGTTTGTAGTTCACGGGTTAATGGAAAACAAAACACTTGGCTGTCCCTTTGGGCTGTTCTCTCTCTTTCATTCCCTCCTTCATTCTTTGAATTTATATGGAAATAATAATGCATAACTTTATCTTAAGATACACCACTTTGTTAAAAATATTGCACGTTACATTTAGAATTTTTATGTTATAAAAATTTATATTACTGCTCTTATGCAAGACTAAATCACTGTATCTAGAGCTAAAAAGCTATCTGGGTGAAGATATATCTCCTCAATTTTGAACCAACACTCATTATATTAAAGAAAAAAATTATTGTTTTAATCAAAGGGAGACATGGACTTTGTAATCCACGGGTTTCACAATAATAAGAAGCTTATCTGTCTCATTGGGGCTGTCTCTCTCACACTATCACCCCTCTTTCTTTCAATTTATGTGAAAATAATACTACATAACTATATTTATCTTAAGATACACCATTTTGTTAATAGTATTTCATACTCTGGATAAAGGTTGCACAGACTTTTCAGTCCCCTTTGTGTCAAAAAACAAAAAACTTGGGCTGTCTATGTCACTTTCTTCTTCATTGAATTCCCGTTCTACAATAACAGATTTCTTTATTGAATTAATCCCTCTTAACATTGTGTTCTCACATTTTATCACAGCAATCCCTTCTAACCTCTCTATGATTTATCGTTGCCTTTATATGTTTGTTTATGAATGATCGATTCCCATTTCTCAAGCTCTACTGGATAATCGCAAAAACAATTTAATGATTTTTTTTATTTCATTCAATGTAAACACCAGTCACGAGCTTCCGCACCTTTCCGGTATAGTTTTTTTTTTTTGTTGCCTCTTCACTTCTCGAAGTTGGATCTCATTCCTTAAAATTTTTTATGTAATGAAGTTAAAAGACTCGTGACTTTTTCCTTTATCTACAAAAGGCACTTGGCTTACAAATAGGATTTGCAGTTGCTTCCGGCTTACTACCCAAGTCCAAGTTGTAAACGCGTTTGAGGGGTTTTGAGTTTTTTAGTTTTTTTTTTGGGGAGGGATCTCAGCATGATCGCTCTCTTTGTGATCTCTGTTGATCTCTTGTTGATCTCTTTAGAGCAGAGTTAAAAAGTTTTAATCAATGAAATACAAACATAAATTTATATAAAAACACTTCATTTATTTTTATTATATACGTACATTTTTATGCTATTGAAATTTATGTTCTGCTATTACACAATACTAAATCTAGAGTGCCTGGATTTCTACTGTGCATAGAAGTAAAATGCCACTTTATAGATTTGGGTGAAGGTATAATACCTCTACAATTTTGAACCAACAATTTTATTATGGCAGGAAAAACGTTATTTTATTGTTTTACATTTTATTAAGGGAAAAAAATATTGCATTGTTTTGACCTCTAATTCTACTGGTACTTTAACAAAGCTCGTTATCATAGTCTAAAATAGTTTTGATAATATTTTATATACGAATTTGGTGTATTAAACATAGAAAATACAAAATAGCAGTGATTAAAAAATCTATAAATCTTTCTAGTTTAACACAAATTATCACAAATTATAAATTTCGCAAATTTAACAATTGATGTAGGATTTTTGAAAATATAACTATGAATTACAATTTTTTTTTGAAAAATTAAAAATTTTTGCGTTCAATTCAAAATATTTTTTGTTTATTTGATATTTTAACTACCTCTTTGATAATCAGTTGCAAATTCTAATCAACAAATAATACTGAGAATTTATGTTGCTCTGACGTTTACGAACGGTGAAATCGATGACAGGTTAATTCGTTACTTTTTTTGCAACAACATTTTGCTGAATTAACACTGTGTCTTTGTGCGAGAAGAATAAATTTACACAGATATTTGTAATGGTTCTGATTTTATTTTGAAGTCAAAATTTATGTGACGACCTTCTGTAAATAGAGAAATTTTTTTTTTTATGTTTGTTATGTAGTGCCTCGACATTTTGACACGATAATTTTCGGTTAGCTTAGCTGATCCAGTTTGCTCTGGTTCAACTAGTTTGAAACTCAAAGCGGTCTTTACCAGGCCATCTGCTATATTAGAAAAATTAAATAAAACTATTTTTCGTAAATGAAAGGGAATTATCAATTTTAGTTCACGATTATTAAAGTGTGATCTTATAAAAATGTTCTTCCAGGAAAGGAAATATTTTATATGTTATTTTTCAATAATTTTATGCTCTGTTGGGGGATTGCGAACCATTAGTGTTGTAGTAAAGGCTTCATAGCAAGCAAGACTATATGATATCTACTACATATCAACCGCAGTGGCTCAAAGGTCTTATATTCACGATTTGTAAAGGGTGAACACATTAAAAATGCTTCCAAATTTTTTTTAAATTCTAGGCAAACATTTCGTTCCTAATTTTTTAATGCTTTTGTTCTTCCTTGAGTTTGCTAACTTTTTTTGTTGTAGTAGATGCTCCATATCATACACCAAATTGGTCTAATTAACCAAAAAGTGTGCAAAAAAATGACCGTAGAGCGGCTAACAAATCCAAATCTATGACATGCACGCACGTGTATTACCATCCTACAAATTACAAATGCTAAAGGGGTACATGAGAAATGTGAACTACAGAAAGCTCTTAAAATTCCCCAATTTAAAGATTTCATTAAATGCATTTCTTAAATTCTTTTTTAACAGTGTTAATGTCCACAAGAATGGACAATTAATTTTTAATGAATAATTAATTTTAATGCTGAACCTACTTGTTATATACTTTATTAAGTCAAATGGCTGTTATTAAATAAATGACGACACATCGAAATGACATTTTCTATTTTTTAAATATCAACAAATTTTCAAATTGATATGTACTGTGTTGATAGCATGATTTTCTTGTACACTCGATAACAAAAATAAATACTTAATTAAATAAAGAGAGAATGATGTTATTTGATTGTCATATAAAATAAGCAGTCATTATAAAATTTTATCCTTATGACAATTTTCAAACACGAAAACAACATCTTAATAATTTCTTATCCCAAAGTTATCCCCGTATCCATATCACGAACAGAGTTTCTATCTTGTTCACTGAAACCAAAATGGATCCTCATTAGCTGTGTATCTATATCGTGATTGGACCACTATTTGTCGTTTGGGGAATCGGGATTGGTGGGAGAAACTCCTTACAGAAATTAGAGTGGCATTTGCAGAAGTTCTAAGAACGTCCCTTAATTAAACTTGGTTGTTTACATCTCATGTTTCTAGTGAAATTGAATGTTTAGAAAAAGGGTTTATCATTGCATAGTGCAATGAAACGGGCTTTTTATAGGAAATTTAGTTAAATTTTTAAGCACTTATATTTCTTTAAAAAAATTTAATTCTTAAAGCATTATTATTTAGTAGTAATTTAAAAGGAAATCAATTACAATCATATAATAATATAGTGTAACAAAAACTTTCAAAAGGATTTAGTTATTTTCAATATAGATTTGATAAATTAAATGATTAACAATAGGTAGTTTACATTCTAGTTCAGTAATTGTAATAAGTATTTATGATTTCAAGTTTTCTGTTATATAAGTTTGTGTGGGTCAGTTATTCATGGAAATGATTTGAAAGGCATCATTCATGTTCCCGCCCTTATGCCCACGTAACACCCTTACACGTAAACATTGGCACACTAATTTGGAATTAAGTTCTTCAACTGGTAACTGTAATTATTACTATTCTTTAAAGAACGTAGGATTTTTGACTTGAGACTTCATTCTGTCCTAGAAAGTCAAGTCTTGTAGCCAATTCACCATTATCCGGAACTTATCATATTGGGAGCAAGGTGGACTTCCACTTTTCTGCAGCATTTTGCTGTGTACACTTGAAAAACACTCGCATGTGGCTCTGCATGGGGTTCAGCATCTTCTCTCCTCCCTGAGCCCACGGTTGGCGCCACCAGCGTGCAAACTATAATAATCACCCATTTCTATGTGGGATTTGGGTGTGAGCCATTTCCTCCTTTCCTTGATGAAATTTTGAACTAATCCTCCTGGTTTCCAGAAAACCAAACGCGCTATCACTATACCTTAATTAATTTAAACCCTAATTAAATTTAAAAGAATAAAAATAATTTCATGAAAATCAAATTCTTAATAACATTAAGATTTCATGTTTTTTTCTGCACTCACAATAACAATTATCTTTTTCCACATTATGTTTTAAAAATCGTTTGTGAATTTAAATTTTAAATATGGCAATAACAGCACGACTAAAGCTTTGCCCTATCTGATGAGGAAAATATTTCCCTATATCTGCTTGTTCAGCTTATTAGGATTACATATCTGATGAAAATTTTTATTATGGAAATAACATATGGTACACCACAATCACCGAAATTATAGAGAGGAATAGTAAAGCCTTTCAGAGAAACTTTCAAGATTAATTGTCTTGTATTTTCGTGTGTCATATGAGAACACAGGAAAAACTTTTAATTTAACCTTCTGTGATGCATGTTGCTCCGGCACTCGGTGCCACAGTTTCAGGTTCGAGATCCAGCCGTGTCATGGAATGTTATAGTGGTCCAGAATCTACTTTAAATTGAAGGTCCCTGTCTAATATGACTGCGAGAGCTTTTGGCGTTGGACTGACAACACTTTCCCGTACTAAAAAACTTCTAGTAGAAGTAACACATTTTATCCGTACTTTCTTTCATTTCAGTAAAAATAAGAAAAATTGCCACGCAAGCACCAGATTCTTTCTTTATTTCTTTTTTTAAAATTCATAGGGTGAATAATATTAATTTTTACTAATTTATATTCACTTATTTGTAGTGAAAGATTCATTTTTGATATATTTCAATAAAAAATAAAACTAGAATAAAACTTTAGGTGTAATTCTGTATAATTTACAGTCTTATATATACGTAAAAATAAATCTCCGTGTTAAGATTTCTGTAAGAAGTCCTGCAAATTTCAAAAAACGGTTCGATTTTATGTTATATCTCTCTTCGATTGCTGCATCATTTATTTCGAATCATACTGCAACAAATATTTCTTTTTGGAAACCATTTATATTTTCAAGACGGGAAAAACTCTGACATATTTTTCTCGGAATGAAACATTGCGAGGCGCATCTTTTGCTTTTAGGAACATCTCTATGTTTTCGAAATGATTTATCTTCCGTCCAAAGATTCGCTGCAAATAGTGCCTGAGTAGATTTACAGAGCCGGATTCTGTGCATAGTGAAATGTTTTACAGTTAAATCAGAATCCATTGGCTTTTTTATTACGTGTTATAATTTATGATTGATGTATAAAAATTATTCAGTACATCTTATTTCTTTTACTAAAACATTCGTGTGTTCGACGTTTCTTTTGTAGTTTTATGTACTAGTAGAAAGTTTAATGCGTTGATAATAAATGTCTGTTATTATTAATAACCTGAAAATTTATTATCCATTTCCATCATTATCATCACTGGCGCAACAGACCTGTGGTAGGCCAAGGCTGTTGCGCTTACTGCTTACTGGGCTGATTTTCAGACAAGAGATGCTTTCTTTTAGGGGGGAGGGTTGTCAGACCTACACAAAACAGTTATAGCAGACCGGGACCTACGGTTTAAAAATGGATTCCGAACCACTACAAACATCCATGCCGCCGGGCCACGAAAACAAGATCCAAAAACGAGATCGTACTTTCAGGGGAAACGTTTTATTCTTGTTATAAATATGAATTTCTGAAACATTGAGAATAATTTGTTGTGTCTGGAAATAATTTTTCTATTTTTTCTATTCAGATGAAAAAAAAAAGATGCATAGAACTATAATTTGACCTCGGTTATCCTGGAAGGGTTAATGGCCTGATTTTACGGAAGCAGACGAATCAATTACTTGTTAGGGGTGTTATGTAGATATAATCCTAGCCAGATATAAGGCTCGCAAAGCTGCTATGAAAGAAAAAGTATAATCGTTGGTGTAGAATTTGTTCATTTAAATTTTCTTTTTAACAACATGTAATTTAAAATTATAGTGATTAAAATTGAAATTCTTTTAATGAAATTAAAAACCCCCTCTAAATGATATATCCTTCTTTCCTGTGACCTCCCCTTTTCCCTGTACTTTTTTTAATCTGGCTGACTTGGCTGCTTGCCAGTCATCACACTATTGGTGGTCAGACTATACT
The DNA here is from genome assembly GCA_021605095.1 of Caerostris extrusa. NCBI lineage: Eukaryota > Metazoa > Arthropoda > Arachnida > Araneae > Araneidae > Caerostris > Caerostris extrusa. The sequence continues at coordinate 4,560 of BPLR01003549.1, read as the reverse complement.
TGAACAGTGACGGTCCAAGATTAATTTTTTCTGAAACCTTTAACAGCAGACATATAGAAAATTGGGAATATTGGTTGATATCTGAAAATGCAGGATGTCCTACAGACAGTTCATTGGATTGTTCTGATATAGGTCACACTTGGTTAAATTTAATTCGATAATTCTTTTTTATGTTAGTTTTATATTCACCATAGTTTAGTGAAGTGGAAGGAAATGTTTTGGCTGCATCAGGAGAAAAACTATATATATTTAAATTAGACTTCCTTGATTAGGAAGTCCTTCCAGACTTTTTTCCTACGCTGCTTTTGTTAATTCAGTTATTTTGTTATTTCTATCATCCAAAATCAATTCGTTTTTTTAATTCAGTTATCCTAACATCAATTTGTTTTGTTAATTCAGTCATTGTAATCGCTTTTTCCTATGCTGCTATTTTTAATTCAGTCCTCCTAAAATCAATTGATTTTGTTAATTCAATCATTCAAAATCAATTCGTTTTTTTAATTCAGTTATCCTAAAATCAATTTGTTTTGTTAATTCAGTCATTGTAATCGCTTTTTTTTTTTTTCTGCTACGTTCCTCCTAAAATCAATTGTTATTTCAATTCGTTAATTCAGTCTTCAATTTTGAATGTTTAATCTAAAATCAATTCATTTTCCTAAAATCACCCATTTTGTTAATTCAATTATCCCAAAATCAATTTGTTTTGTTAATTCAGTCATCCTAAAATCGATTCGTTTTTTAATTCTGGTAATCTAAAATAATTTCGTTTTGCTAATTCAGTCATCGTAAAATCAAATCGATTTCCTAATTCAGTCATCCTTAAATCAATTTGTTTTGTTAATTCAGTCATCCCAAAAAATTAATTCGTTCTATTAATTCAGTCCTCCTAAAATCAACTCGTTTTGTTAATTCAGTCATACTAAATCGATTCGATTTGTTCATTCAATCATCCTAAAATCGATTCGTTTTTTTAATTCGGCAATCTGAAATAATTGCATTTGCAAATTCATTTATCGTAAAATCAATTTGTTTTGTTAATTCTGTCATCGTAAAATCAATTTGTTTTATTTAATCTTCAGTCATTCTAAAATCGATTCGTTTTGTTCATTCAATCATCTAAAATCGATTCGTTTTTTTAATTCAGACAATCTAAAATAATTGCATTTTGCTAATTCAGTCATCGTAAAATCAAATCGATTTGCTAATTCCAGTCATCCTAAAAATCAATTTGTTTTGTTAATTCTGTCATCGTAAAATCAATTTGTTTGTTAATTCCAGTCATCCCAACTTTAAATCGTTCCGTTAATTCACTCTAAAATCAACTCGTTTTATTAATTCCAGTCATTTTAAAATCGATTCGTTTTTGTACATTCAATCATTTGTAAAAACGATTCCTTTTTTTTTTAATTCAGGCAATCTAAAATAACATTTTGCTAATTCAATCATCCGTAAAATCAAATTGATTTTGCTTTAAATTTCAGCTTATCCTAAAATCAAATTGATTTGCTAATTCAGTCATCCCTAAAATCAATTTTGTTTTGTTGAATTCCAGTCATCTCCAAAATAAATTTTTCGTTTGTTAATTCAGTCATCCTAACTCAATTTATTTTAATGCATTTTTTAAAAATAAGGACATAAAATATTTTTCAAATATTTTAGTATTATCGATTTTTTTGTGTGAATGAATTTATTAATGAATAATTTTATTTTATTCTAAAATTCTTCATTATATTTCCATATTTTAAAATGCTAATTGAAACTTTTTTTCAATAGTGAGAAAATATTTCTAGCTTCGTCTGTGATTTGTACAATTTAAACAATTAGGGTTTTTAAGATAATGTTTTGAATCAAAGTAAATAATATAGTGCATCATTATAAATCTGTGAAAATATAATTAGTGCTTTTAAAAGATCTTTTTGTGATGTGTCTAAGCATAAATTGATACTTTACTTACATCTAACAATAAGAAAATTTATTTCCATTATTTCTTTTCAGTCATTTAAAAACAAAATTAAATATATACAAATTGAGTAATATCTATACTATTTTTACTCAATTTTTAAAAAAATATAAGATTGTAATTTTCGCAAATTTTATTTTATTTTTCTATTCAACTAGTAATGTTAAAATTTGAAAGAAATATCAAAATATTTACACAAAATGTTTAAATAAGATTGTCAAAATTTCTCAAATATGAAAGAAATGATTAAAAATATACAAAAGTATCAAACACAATAAAAATTTCAATTTTTAATCAGAGAAAATATATTTATATTTGCTAAATATATGCAGTATATTTAAACATCTTTATAAAAAGAATTACAAAAGAAAAATCCCTAAAATTAAATAATTAAATTAAATACTAATGACTTGCATAAAGTATTATTTTTAATCTAATAAAATCGGAGGCAGATAGATTATTTAAGGAGTACGTAAATTGTTAACAAGGAATTCTAAGAATTCTGAATCAATTCTTCATTTGTACAATTTTGGCTTTTATCACTATCTATGAAGTCCTGCTGTTTCTTATGTTACGTTGTGATCAACTTCTAAAATGAGAAATGGCTAAAACATTAGAAGTTAAAATTATGAACATCAGCTATTCCTTTTATACAAAATTCTTACTCTACTGTTTTACTCTTTTAAACAGGAAATATAGTATTGAATTCTATTATTTAAGGACTATTTAAGGTACTCATAAATTTAAGATGAAAATATTCAGTTGTTCTTTAACAAAAAATAATATTTTCAATGCAATGTATTTTAAATTCATTTAGATATTCGTATTTTTTAATTGAAGAGAATAGTAGTCAATATTATTAAATTTGATATAAATGTATATTTATTGAAAATAAATTCATATTGGCTTGTTTGTATCGTTTGTACAAATTAGTGTTGCCTGGTTCAACACAAAGGATCTATTTCTTTTTCACTATATGCATTCCTCATGTTCAACTTATGTATACTACGAACAGTTCACTTATCATATGGAAACATGGTGTTTTCTGTAAGAACTTCTAATTTTATTGTCCTGCATTTGCGTATTATTTGGAAATATACTCGGAAATTTTCATCTTACAGCCTGACTATCGATTGGAGATTCTTACAAATGCTGCCACAATAGTACCCGAGTCACATCGTTTTCTTTCGTTTTTGAAAATGGTGACTGCAACACACTACACAACGAATTTGAATTCATGTCCCATTTGCAATTTTAATTGATTTCTTTTACTATTTATTTTTTGAATTCATGTCCTAATTCTAATTGAATTTAATTGATTTCTTTTACTATTTATTTTGAATTTTAATGCATTTTGGTGCAGCTCGGTAAAAACTGGCCCTTGTGCCATAAAACTCCGACTAACTTGCATTCCTAACTGTGCGTGTTCCATCTGGGTTATATAATAATTGGATATAAAGAAGATTATATAATAATTTTCAGTTTAATGCTTATATTACGGATTGTTTCAACTATCTATAGTGAAACAGTCTTCGCAACAAATTATACATGGTGATCAGCGACGGATTTTTAGGTTCGATGGCGCCCTAGGACCAAGTTAATCTGACGCCCTTATATATAATTATAATAATAATATTTATAATAATACGAATAGTAATAATAGATTCGAATTAAATTTAGGTATGGAATTTAGGCATGAATTAAATATGTATAATACCAGTTAAATACCACTTCCATCTGATCACGTGCCTTCCATGTCATCCAGGCGAGTTCATTGCAAAATGTAGGGGTGGTCATAATGTTTTGGCTCTTGAGTGTATATATATATATATATATATATATATATATATATATATATATAATATACATAATTATATATATATTATTATGATAATATATATATATATATAATAATTATATATATATATATATATATATATATATATATATATATATATATATATATATATATATATATATATATATATATATATATATATATAAATATATATACACACATATAATATTGATTGAAATTGAAATTATTTTGATTAAGAAATAAATCATATCTATCTAATTAATCATATGGTATATTTGTTTGTTTTGCTTTCATCCGTGCGAAAGTATTAAGAACGTCCTCATACTTAACTTCTTGAACTAATTGTGTTTCAATGCTGAATAATTTTTAGTACCTATTTGTTAGATATTTTAAATGTTACTTGCACGATTAATTATTTTAAAAATTAATTCCACTCTTTAAATATTGACATCTTGAGGTTGTCAAAGCAAGAAAAAGAAGCATTAAAATTCGGCCTTACAGTTGATAAAAAACAAAATCGATTTCAAATTTTTTGCCACCTTTAAAAATTTGCCGCCCTAGGCCCGGGTCTCGCGGGACTGAGCCTAAATCAGTCACTGATATTGATATTTTTGTTATTTGTAGTATTTTGAGAACTTTGACCATAGATAATTTGCTATTAGAAAATATAGCTGTAGCATATTCAGCATTATCCAGTGAGCACAATAAAAACTTGCAATCTCTTTGCCTCATTTGACACTTGAACGGACACCTCTCAGGGATGCATTTTGAGGGTTCACTT